>BQNB010147594.1:0-16417 GCA_026074375.1 Tanacetum coccineum
TCCTTTTATAAATGTAAGGATAACTCTAGTAGGTGTACAGTTCTTGTATGACACAAATACTAATTAATACTAATCACTAATAATATTCCCTAAAAGAGTAGTATACACACCAAGTATAGCATTCATGTGATCAACATAATAATATTCCCTAAAAAGTCGGTCGATTTTATTCAAAAACTGTGTTTTTTGAGTTTCCAGTTGAGATTTGAGAGAGTCTACTTCATGTTCAAGAGAATTAAAGTATCTCAAATCAGTAACCATTTCTTCTTTCAACACAAGTGAAGATTTTCTAAATCAGCATTGATTTTTTGAATTTGGGGAGAAAATTTTCCTTCTATTGTATTTTGAATGAATGGATCTATGTAACCAAAATATGTTAGCGATTGTTTGTTTGCAACGTTCCACTCCATCAAAAATCGTGTCAACCCTACTTTTCATTTTGAAAAGTTCTTTAGAGCTTATACATTTTTGATCCTATGGAATGGATTCATCCATCCGTTTTTCTAACAAAGTTGTTTGTTTATTGAAAGACTCTTTTGAATTTTCATTCTTGACAGGTGTATGACTCATTTTTGACCTTTTTGAAAAATATCGTTGTTCAGGCGACTTTTCACGTTGTGGAACGAACAAATCATAAAGATTATTCAATTTTTCATAATCAAAAAGTATGATTAAATCGCTTAATTTTGATCGACTTTCTTGGGCAATACGAATCGTTTGGTCAGATTCAAGGGCTAACATTAAAGCAACATTATCATTATAGCATCCTATATCATACAGACGAGGATTTGCTCTTTGAGCTTTCTTAAGGAACTCAGGTTTAACAAAACTGTTTTTACAATTACGATTAAGCATATTCATTGTTTGAACTGATTGGCCGGTTTTGTAAACAATATCATCTAAAGCTTTGACCTTATTTTCTAAAGTAATGACCTTTTCAATTTATTTGTCTTTACGAGTTTTGTAAAACTTAATCTAATCCTCTTTTTCTTATGACATTATGGAGATGGTTTCTTGATTTGCAAAAGCTCCTTTTTCATTTCTAAAATCGTTTATATTTCGAGTATATTCATTAAATGACTTTTTAGATTCCATTTTGTATGACATTAAATCCCTTTTAGCTTTTGCACAATCAGTTGCCACCTTTGACGCATAATTTACATCATGATACCTATCAAGTTCAGCTTGGAACTTCTTAAGGTCTTTGAACATCAACTGATTAGTCTTTGACAGTTTATTGTTTGGTTCTTTAAAATGGTTATTTGATGATTCTAAACTTTTATTTTTGGTTTTGAAATTCTCAATTTCACCTTTCAATTTATCAACTAAAGCCTTGTTTGATGTTTCCAAAAATTTATTACGGTTTTTGCTGTCATCAATTTCACATTTTAGTTTTTTAATTAAAGAAGCAAGCAGATCACGTTCTTTAGCAAGGTCATCATTATCATCCTGGTCATCCTGTTCTCTATCATAACTCATATCCAATGAATCAATAATTATGTTATGTTCATCTTGCTCAACCGGATATGTGTCATTAACAGAATCAGGTTGCTCAGGATGTTCACTTTTAATGGCAAACACATTATAGTTATCACTATTATTTTGTACCTTTTGCAATGGCTCAACATCAATGATGGGTCCAGATCTGTCAGCAGCATCTGGAGTAACCTTTTGAATCTATGCCATGTACATATAATGTGCTTTTAATTCCTGATCTTCAGGTTCATCATCAGTGTCGTCCCTCCAATTAGCTTGCTCTGCATTCAACTGAAATCCAGCTTCCTCTTGCTTACATAATAGCATTTTCTCCTTGTGATAAGCTACATCCTTTACCCATTTAGGTTTATGACATTCCCTTGCTACATGCCCATATTCCTTGCAATTATAACACTGAATCCCAAACTGCTGCACCACATGTGTACCTACATTCTCCCTAGCCCCAACAACATTAACTACCCTCTGATTATCATACCCAGTGCCTCTATTAATCCTTAGAGTATTATCCTGATTTGCTCTACTGGTGTTTGATGAAGTTCTGAGGTTGTTGTTGGTAGGTTTGTATATTTTCTTAAATGATAGAGAAAATAAAGCCATGAGTTTATCAATATCCTTCTTCTTTGATAATGCATCATCTTGAGCAACCATTTTAGGTTCTTGATCATAAGTTGGTGGAGGATAGTTGACAATTGCTTTTTCTCTGTTTCTGGTAGTAGCTTGTTGTGATCTGGTTGAGGAATTGTTAGTGTAGTGAGTAGGATGGCTTTGAGGATGGTAAACTGGTTGTTGTTGAGCAACAAGTGCAAGTGGATTAGCAGTACGTGCTAGGCTTTCATCTCTTATCTCATTGACTTCGTTCTGGTGTTGCTTCAGGATGTCATAAAGTTTGTGATAGGAGACAGTCTTTAGCTCTTGACTCTGCTTAACAAGTTTCACAAACCTTTGCCTTTCTGGTTGTAGTTGAAGTAAGAACTAAACATTCACTTGATGATTGGTAACATCACACTAATTTCGGACAAGCTCATTCATCATCTTGTAGAACCTTGAGTAATACGTCGACAAGCTTATTCATTCATCTTATAGAACCTTGAGTAACTACGATTCAAAGTGATTCACCATCCTGTGATAATATTTCTAAAAATTTACAATACAAATTAGTCAAAACTGTGAACATTGAATTGATCACCCTTGATTTCATTCAACTTTCAATGGCTTTCCACATTTCACATGCATTAGGACAAGCATCAACTATGGAGTAGAATAATCGTATATCTATCCTGTGAGAATGGATCTGAACGCTTCAGCTTCATCATTTCAATTGATCCCTATAATGTCTTGTGAAACATTCTTAGTAGTTCTCTTCTTTCCGTGTACCCTTCTGTGAGTTGTTTTCAAACTACTCTTCAGCAACTGTGGAACTGTCTTCTTCAGTCTATTTATACTGTATGGTAGGACTTTTGAAGACAATATGTACGAATTCATTGTTAGGTTTGGTGTCAGATGTATCGTCTTGATTCTTGGATTTCCACGTGAAACGTAATTACCCGGTGCAACATTGGAGGTACGATCTTTGCCACCACGCTCTAGTAAGAGCCTTTATGAAGAGCATAGGATTTTTGAGTTTGCATATTGGTTATTTGACATTTTGATCGAAGTTGTGAAGTGGATATCGATCTTCAGTAGGTAAAGTTATTGTTTTTTGAGGATTGGCCATCAATAATGGTTCATCATCGGGGAATTTTACAAAGATCATGAGATTTAAACCAATAAAAGAATGGAATCTTTCGTGGGATTTTACAAAATCAAAAAGAAACCGTGAAACAATAATACTTTGATTTTAAAAACGTTTTGTCCGATGAGAACTTGAGCTTTTGGGTTAACGATTGATGAGCAAGAAAACGACGAATCGGTGCCCTTCACTATTGAGCTTAAAATTATTAACACGGTAGATTAAAACCCAAATGAGGACTAACGGTGAGAAGAAGTTTCAACTTGAAGGGTAAATAAACAAGGAAAGGACATAAGGTGAATTGGTCTTGAAGTCCAGGGACTGAAGTTGCAATTTTTGAATTTTAATTAATAAAAACAACTTTTTTTCCCTCCGTTCTTGTTTCTTCTTCGTATTGAAATAGATAAAAAAATGCAACGAGTGAAATTTTTGTCTTTTGAAGTCTTGATATAGGAGTTATCGTCCGTATGAGTATAAATAAATTTACCACAATGATCGAAAAATGCTCACGATCACAATGTTAAAGATTAGAACGACCCTAAATAACCGTATGCCCGAACAGAAAAACCTAACATATCCGTTTAATGAGTTAGAGATAACGAGTATACATTGTAAAGCAATTTTGTATAAAGTATCCTAATATTCTTGGTATAATTCGCCTGTTATGAACAAAAGGTATAGATCGCCTTCACTAGCTCACGTATAACTCGCCCTTGTTGTTGTTTTTTTTTCACGTATAAATCGCCCTTGTTTTTTACTTGTATAAATCGCCCTTGTTTTTTTACTTGTATAATTCGCCCTTGCAAAGAAAACTAGAATAGGACAATCCGCCTTTGGAGTTTGTTGTATATACCTCTTCTACAATAAACTTGTCTATAGAGTTCGCCCACAAGACAACTTGTATAGATCGCCCCACTAACTCAAACGTATACACTGCCTTACAAGGTATGTATAGATCGCCTGACTTGTATATATCGCCCAATACATCCAAAACAAAATACGTACAATGGTCCTTGTTCTTGTCTTTTTATCACAAAAAAACAAACCGTCCTTGCTTGCTTATCTTCAAACGTTGGACCACAATAAGATGAAACCCAGAAAAACTTTAAGAATAAGCTTTTACAATAAGCTCGTTTTTAAGAAAGAAATAAGCTTCGAAAATAATCCAAGTTTACCCAATAAGCTGTTAACGAAAAGAAACTAAGAAGAGACTTTAGTAAGCAGTTAGGAGTACAAATGAGTCATGAAAGGCTAGCCAAAATAAGCTACGATTTATAAGCTTTAAATAAGCTGTAAAAAGTTGTTATTATACGAACAAGTAAGCTACAAACTGTTTGTTAAAAAAAGTTTGAAGGTTGTTTGAAAAATAAGAAAGATGAAGTTTAATAGGGCAAAACAAAAAATCACGTATTGATATGATGAGCAAAGCCACGTAGTTGTTATCAAACTAAGGTATACATGATTTAATAAGACAAAGTTTGACAAAACAAAACAAATTCGTGACCTTTTAATCTCAAAATAATCCGAATATAAGCTCACAACAAAATACCACAAAATCACTAAACCCACCCGTGGCGAGTGATACCAAATGTTATCCCACAATATTATCCAAACACAACTTGAATAAGCAATCCAATAAGCTCAAATAATCCGAAAATGATAAAGAAGAAAAGTAGAAAGGGAAAATGATGAATATTCGATTTTAAAGAGAGAAAATGGTTAGTTACACACTCATACAAAATGACAAAATGCAACCACAACCTCTCCCTGTGTGGAGGGATTCTTTACTTTTATAATACCCATAGCCATTTACATGATACACATGTGGTAATTCTAAATGGGTACGTGCTTTAGGCTTAACGTTTGGCTTTGAACACGAAACATAGACAATATTAGATTATAGTCCAAGCCCGTTAATACCCGACTATCCTATTACATTACAAGACCTAATTGACTTAATAAGACCGAAAACAACTTGGTTTGACTTAACTAAAATCAAGGCTAACTAGGTCTGGTACTATTCGTTGTAAATTTGAAATCTTTCCTTTGTGGGGTGCATAGCCAATGAAGAATAACCAATATCAGCCTTCCAGTTGTAACTTGCCCAATAAGTCTCACTATCATTTGTCGGATAGCAGAGTGCATTCAAATACATGGAAACTAACGATATAATCAGGAAGTTTGTCATGTAAAAGCTCAAATTGGAGTTTTCTTTCCGTGACGAAGACGTAAGATGGAACTTGTAAAGTGTTTAACATGCGTAGAAAACTTCTTCCGCCCAATAAGAATAATCGGAGATTTTTCATCAAATCAACATTGTGGCGTGGCAGCTTCCAATAAAGCTTACGATTATGTCTTCAACGACACCTATTTGAGCTGAGGAGAGCGAGCCAACAAAAGTTTTCATGAGAATGCCAACCTTCTCATAATATTCTACGGACAAAGTTTTCAGATTAACAAATCCATTCTTCCATTATGTCACTACACTGAAAATTTTCAAGAATTTACGGTCAATATTTTAAACTTTTCCGATTATTATTTTTTATTTTTATACGTTACGTTTGAATCTGGCAGTTTACCGGAAAGTTAACCCGTGTAAATCTGAAAAACGTCATCGGACGCGTTCCGACTTCGGATTTTGATAAGTTTAGATATTATATGAGTTATTTTATCTTTTCTAAGTGTTTCGTAGTTTACGATCACTCTCGGTATTTATTTTTACGCTTTAACGTTTAAATTGCGTTTTTTGCGTTTTTGACCTAACGAAACCCCGGAAACTCGAAATCTTTTCGTGTAAACTTTAGTTATCGTCCATCTCATGTTTGTAAGTCAAGAATTTCGTTCACCCTCTTCTCTTGATATATTGTGGACGCCTAAACCTAAACTAAATACACCATAAGCCTTGAAATTAATTAAATGACATATTTTCTTGAACTTCCCATGCATGTGGGTGAAAGTGACACATGAGAGAGTCATTCTCATGCACATTTTCTCAAGTTTGACAACACCATGTGATACTTGCACCCTTTGACTTCATTTTCCAACTAAAGACCAACTTATACATCTATAATGAACCAAGGCACAAAAAATTTGAACCACATGGTCCTTGTGGCTATGTTTTGGCCGAACCACACACAAACACACTTTTGGTGTGTGTTGGTTGCTTACTTGGTCATATGGTGACTCAAAACCCTAGACCTTATCCTATATAAACCATGTTATACTCATTTTAGGTCATCTCATACATTTCATAAGTCACCAACAAAAATTTTCTCTCCCTCCTTCCCTCTTGAAGCCCACGGCTCACACACACCCTTTTAGGGTTTCCACATCTTTGATTTCTATCAAGATTCAATCATTCTAAGTTTATTTCTAAGGTTACCTAAGGTGTTTGCAAGTATTGGTTCTTTGATTTAAGGGTTTTCTTCAAGATCTACAAATTAGAGTTTGGTTATTATTTGGGGTTTTTCAAGATCTAGTGATTTTGGGTATAGATCTTGTGTTATTGCTTCTTGTTCTTCATTCTTGTAAGTATCTTGGATCTTTCTTTGTGGTTTACTTACAGTCTTCTTATATGTTTAAAGATCCATACATCCATATGTTGTGTTTTCATTTTTGAAAGATTATAAACCAAGATTTTATAAATAATGATGTTACCTTGTTTTCACTAGTTAAATATTATGTTCTTAGTGAGATGAGAATTGAATGAGAGTTGCAACAATAGAAATGAAGGGATTATGTTAGATTTAGGTGTGGTTTTGTTGTGGATTAGTTGTGAATGAAGATTAGGCTAGATTATGCACTATTGTGAAGTTTGGGTGGATTTTGGTTGCATTTTTGACAAAAAGTGTTTGTTGTCCCGAATTTGTTTTGGGGTTTTGGTCGACCTAAAAATGTTTTCATTAGGCGTAAAAGTAGTTTTTGGAGAGCTCGTTTCGAATAGATAGTTTTTCATATATCGCACATTAAAATTGGATTTAAAACGACCAAGTTATAGTCAAATAAAACTTAAAACATTTTTTGACAAAACCGGATGAATAGTGTGCTGATGTGAATAGTAAAATGAGTTTTCGGACACTTTCGAACATTTTTTGACTTTCTAAACACTAGCGAAACATATAGTAACACATACCTATTGATTAGTATCATTTAAAGACGCCGTTAGCATATTTTGGGAAAAAGCGATAAAGTTACTAAAAATAGTAAGTTTGGTAAGAATTTAGCGGAACGGACTTAGAAGTTTGGTGATTAAGGTTAGTTAGTGCGTTTTGAAAATATAGAAACTTAATAAATATAGGGGACGGTATTAACGTCCCGAAACTAAAAACTTTCCTAAAATAGAAACTTTCTAGAAATAGTAATTTTTGGTTAAACGCCGAAACTTAACGGAAAACTATATGATTTTATTTCGTCATGATTTGATAATCAAACTAAAGCAAACACACATGGATGTCTTTTGGTGATGAACATATTGTGCAATTCTTGGCATGCTTTCCGTGTTTCTAAGACGCGTTATTATTCTAGGTCGCGGCTAGATTTCTATATCATCTTTTACTTGCGTGATTATCATTTGCTAATTTTGCTAAGGTGAGTTCATAGCCCCACGTTTTAATACTTTTACTTTACTATTTTGGGGTGAGAAACATTGCTTGTTTTTAAACTATGGACACAGTTACTTTACGTTTCCTTTTCCTGATTATATGTTGCCTAAGTAGCGAATAGACCACTAATGCCCTAATTATCATGAATCGTCAATTGCTTAACCGACCGTACTGGTTAAGTAAGCGTGAATGTTGTAAATAGATCTATTGGGACTAATTATCCCTATCCGGGTAAGTAGCGCTTACTAGTTTCAGAGGTCCGAACAAACGGATATATACCATGTCGGAATGTCAATAGGTGATCCTGGTCAGATACCTTTAGGGCGCAGAATACTATTTGGCATATAAAATGCTTCCTTTTAAATTAAGCTTCGGTGTCATAAGCTTAGTGCAAACGTAAATGATTTTTATGTGAAGTTGTATCTCCTATAACTGTCACGTGCGTACTGTGAACTTGTGGTCCACCTTTAATATTAAATTTAAACCTATGAATTCACTCAACTTTATGTTGACCGTTTTAGCATGTTTTTCTCAGGTGCTTAGCTGTGGATGTCTTTGCTTGCTTTATGGTGTTGCCTTGCATTGGACCGATTTCAAAAGCTATTATTATCTATGTTAACATCGTTGTCAAACTTTTAAACCTTTTTATTTGCTTCCGCATATTATCGTTGGGCCTATGTAAAACTTTAACTATTTTAATCAATGCAACGATGTTGGATTTTAAACGTACCCATAGAGGTCGTTCTTTGTATCTTGTGTGATGTGTATTATGACGTCACGCCCCCGGACACGTGTTTCCGACTAGGCCCCGTTTGGGGGTGTGACAATGAGCGTACAATTCAGACTTTAGAGGACATGTTAAGGGCGTACGTTCACTGCTTGAGCACCTAATGATTTATACACCCCATGCTTAGTTTTCTCTTAAACTGTTGCATTGGTACCACTTTAAGCATTTAACCCTCCGCAATCTACGTAGAATACCTCAGAGAATTCTGGTACACAACGAAGGTAGATGAGGCAACCAAGACCATCACCTTCTCACTTTCATCATTTGAAAAACCTTTGTCCTTTACTCAAGATGAGTTTATTTCTGCCATTGGCCTACCCATTTTTTTTTTATAAAATGCTATCCATTACCCCCCCCAAGGAGACTGTGAGGGCTGGGCTGGCTACTTTGGGTTTATTTGACAAGGACAAACCATCCCTTTCATCCTCTGTCCTTGTTAACTCTTCGCCTCTAAAGATCAAGTATTTTACACCCACATGGAGAATTTTTATGCAATATATTGTCAAGTGTTTGGGTGGGATGCAGGGATCACATGACCAGCTGAACCTGAATCAGCAGACCATTGCATATAGTCTTATATGGGGGCTAGAGATTGATATTGGGGCAATCATTTTCTCTGACTTGGTTCATAAGCTTCAAAATAGGAAGAAGAACAGGGAGGCAAATATTTGTTATACAAGGTATATATCCCTGATTTTTTGAGAAACTACAGGAGAGAACTACAATCAATGATTCTCTCACTTTTCTAAAACTCACAACCATTCAAAAATTCAAGTGGGGCTACTTTTTTCAGAAACCATTAGCATCTGAAGTTGCTTTGACTTCACATATGCTAAAAGTAGCTAAACTTTTTCAAGAGCCTGAACAGTCTTTGATCCTTTCCTCTGAGAAAGTTATTACTGATGATTGTGCTAACAAGTCCTTGTTCAAGACCACTATGCAGCCTATCACTCAACCCAAAGCACCAACTGACCAGAAGCTAAAGAAGAAGAAAATCCCATCTTCTTCCAAACCAAAGTCTCTTCCATGTCAAGGTTTATTCGTTCCAAAGAAATAATCGCTGAGACTTAGCACGCTGAGGAAACAGTGGCCACCGCTACGTCACCCAGAGTCTAGGAGCCTCCGAGTTGGTAGAGGATCAAGTAAACCAGCCTCAGACCATTGATGCCGAAAAGGTAACAGTTTTTAAATACAAGGGACACTGCAAGCAACCACTCTCAAATTTCTCTAGGAGAGAGTGGTGAAGAATTAGGCTACCACCGACCCAATAGAGAGTCAGAGTCAACACTTAATTCCTAAATCCTTATGTACACTTTGTATCTCTGCGCTCAGGGGATGATACTGACAAGGCTCAAAAACACTTGATGTTTGACCTGAAAAACTATAGACTTTGCTGATTAACCCTTATGTGCATGAAAGTCACCTCTGTATGAACTAACCTCACTCAACTCAAAGGTTTTCCCCTAAACAATCATAAGAGTCCCAAAAGTCTTGGACTTTGAGGGGGATCGCCATCATCACACTAGTCTTCTTAGGGCAGCGAATGGCGATCCTACCCTATTTACAAAACTCACAATTAAAGAGCTCCAAAGTCTAGACTTTGGAGGGGATTTGGCTAATCACAACATCCCAGATCTATTAAAGGCTACGAATGGCAATCTTTCCTTCATTACAAAACTCAACATACATAAATCACAAATCAAACTCTAAAACTCTACGAAACTCACAAACTCTAAAGATGATGGGGGGGTGGTCTCTGTGGAAAACTCAAAACTTCCATAAGATTTAGGTTCTCAAAAACTCCTCCTCTACTTCAGACTATACAGTAGGGAGGGGATTCCATCCGAAAACTCAAGGAGGGGGGAGGTTTTTTTAGAAATTATTATCCTTTTCAACTAACACACTTATGCATGTACTAGACCAAAACATTTAGGAGGAGGTGAAGGAGGCCAAGGTTAATCTATGGAGATGTTACATTTATAGCAGATCCTGGATGAAATATTGATCAAAGAATAAGGCTCTCAAGAAGTTCCTTGAAAGCTCGTATGACATAGAGTCTAGATCAAAATAATCAAGAGTTTTCAACCATGCTAGAGCTGATGATGACCTCTTAAATAACTTTTATGAGTTTTGAACCCCACGATAAAGAGATTGATCCAACTTTGAAGAAAGATGACTCTGATGAAACAGACTCTGGGTTACAGTCCATGCCTGATGATGACATAGCCTCATTGCTAGACTTTAAAACTGAAGACTCTGGTAATGAAGGTTCTTAATCCAATCATCAAGACAATCTTTCTAAGGAAGGCACAACTGCAACCTTAAATGCTTCTGTTGATATCCTAGCTCAATCAGACCACCTGGTCATCTTCATGAAGAGTTGCGCACACTTAACACCAAGGCTGATCAGTTAGAGTTTAACATCTCTAAGAAAGTAACTGATGATATTCAGTCCTCTGTACCTTTAATTTTTGCTGATGCTCTTAAAGTAAATTTTCCTGGTCTACTCTTAGAGGCTCTAAAAAACACTCTTCCTTAGACGATTAAGGATTCCATCCAACAATCTATTTAGGAGTCCATTGAAGAGAAATAGCCATTGTTTGATGCACACGTTTAACAGACCTTACAAAATCAGATTCCTACCATCCTTCTCAAGCCAATGAACAAATAATTCAATGCATTCAACACTCTAGAGAGTTGCAGGTTTGTTACCCTTCAGCGGGAGTTGAGCAAAGTCATCAAAAATAAGTTGGGGGTGTCATTTAGAAACAAGTTTCGCAAATGGATGCAGGTGGTTTATGATAAACTAGCATCGGTCAATCCATTGTTTGCTATACGAACTCCTGACAAGAAACTTTTAGGATCGTCAGGACTATAAGGTTTTCCCTCCTCGAGCAACAGAAATATTTGTTAAAGGCTAATGCTGAGGGGGAAGAAGTGGAGAAAAACAACCTGAATTGAGGGTAATGATGCTCCAGAACCATGACAAAACTCCAGAGGGGCAACATTCAGGACACCACTATGCTAATACTTAGGTGGGAGCAGCCACCAACTTAAGAGTTATCTAATTAGAACAAGCCTCTAGTCAAAGAAGAAAACGCTATGGTTCCTCATGCTTCAGTGGAAAAGAGTTCAGTGGTAAACACTTCAGAGAAGAAAGTAACAGATGATGAACCACCAATCAAGAAAATGAAGTTCTTACTTCCAACACCATCATCAATTCTATCACCAACACCATTGAACTCAATCTTACCTATACCTGTCCAAAAGCCTGATGCTACCACAATGACAATTGAACAATTCACTAAACATCTCTCCAAGACTACTTCATCCATCTTCTCACCTACTCCTCCAAGAGAGCTAACTTCACCCAGAGATCTAACTCCTCCTAGAGATGAATCCAAATGGAATGGTATTGCAACTAAGAACCCTTAAAGGATCACCCCTCTAAATTACATAGAAGAAAGGAGTTCAGTTACCAAAAAGATGCCAATTTCTTGCCATTTAGCACGTCCTGATGGCTCAATGACTAATGATGATGTCATGGCCTAATTAAAAGAAATAAAGAGATTGGCTGACCTAAAAGCTGAGAAAGAAAAGTTTGAGAAATCATTGAAGAAAATCTTAAACCCTGCTACAATCAAGCTCAGGCTCAGAAGATGGCTGAGTATAATGCCAAAAGGAATTGATGGTTTGAATGAATACAATCATCAGCTCACTCATAGGCTGATCAACAGCCAATCACAAAGATCAGCTAAAAGTCAATTCATCCACAAGAAGCAACTATTAGATCACCAGAGGCAATGACCCATGAACCTTACAGATAGAAAGGTCAGACGCAGACACTAAGATTTAGTGAATGGCTGAATAGCATGCTCTGGCCTTCCAAGACAAAGATTAAGATCAAATGATTTACTAACTTCAAGCCTCAGAGCCCAAATTTTAGTGCGTTTATCTCAGGCAAAAAAGGCTCTAGGCATCTCACCACCATCTGAGCTATCCACCTTTGGGGTCTCAATCAATGACAAGAAAATAAAAAGAAGCTTAGAGATTATAACGGAAGTTTTTGTGAAAGAAAATGTTATGGTTGATGGGATGCATAGGAACCTGGTTCCTCATCCAAGGATTGAAGGAGGAAAAGGACTGGTCATCAGAGAGCCTGAGTCAGGAGTCTTCTTCTATAATGGAACTTTGATCTGGTATTTCAAAAAGAAGAAGAATTCCATTTAACCATAAATCCTCAGCTGATCAGACTTCAGAATAGAATTCTAAGGGGGACTCCAGAAGCTGAAGAATTTTTCAAGAAGATGGATCTGATAATAGAGTCTAGGGATGATGTTAATCAGGCTAGGAAAATTATACAAGATAACTTAGATGGCTTAGGCCAAGACATGTAATAAATTAATGAAGTTATTTTTGTTTGTTCCTTTGTTAAATTATCTGTAAGAAGAAGATGTGTCTCAACTTACTCTTATTTTTACCTTAGCATAATTTTATTTCAAATAGGGGGAGATTGTTGGGGCCAATCAGAGCCTCAATGATCCCTGCTGAGATTTAAAAAACAGAAATTAGCTATGTGTGAAGAAAAATTGTACGTCGGTTTACCGCTAAGTGCACGACCACAGTATTGAAGGACTCGTTGAGTGCATAGCCTCAACGAGCAACCTCAGACGTATTCAAGTCAAAGACATCGTCAAGGAAGTCGAAGATCACTTGAAGACATACTCGTCAGCTGGGATGGATATCAGTTTGTATGTAGAAGGAATACACTATGGTTCTAAGGAGAGTCAGAGGTGGCAATACTCTGACTATCTTGTTACCCTTTGAAGAAGAACAAGCTAAACTTAAGATTTTCTCTAAACAAGGTTTAGGCGGGAAACTCAATAATACTTTAAGGCGGGACAAAAGGTTATTTGAGTTAAAGCCAGTACCAAGTACGAAGTTGGTAAAATTAGTGAACAGTTGGCAAAACTGTTCACTAAAGTATGGGCGGGTTGTTTCCAAGAATGGACGTGCATTAAATACCTCGTACGTCCTCCACTAGATTCTTGACACATTGCAACTACCCACACTAAGGACGCACCTCATATTAGTATAAATAGAGAATGTTGTAAGGAGTAAATGCTATCGCTTTTATTGTTGTATTTATTATATGCATTTACTCCTTTGTCGAACTTACAAAGTAGTCCACTGATCCTATCAGCTGGTCTATATAAGTTTGCTTGTAAAGTTGATACATCATCAAGTTTACTTGTTTAAAGGGTGATCTTACATTGTCATTGAACTTGTGCGATCCATAGCATAAAACAACCATTGTAATACTTTTGATTATATCAATAAAGCATTACGCGATTAAAAAGTTATTACATGTGTTCTTTATATTTGAAAATGTTATATCCATTATAGACTGTAAATGGGACTATCAAAAACCCCCGTCACAAAAATATTTCCAACACGTTAACTCTCTTTCCAACAAGATGTTCTAAATCTTTTTATCGACTATGCCTTGTTTGACCTTGGATGGGTTAAACAAAGAAAAGAAACGTATTAATACCCATTATTATTTAAATTAAAAAATGTAATTTTAAAATTTGCTTTGTGCTTTGCAATTGTTCTAACGACCAACACATAATTATATTCTTTTCATAAACATGTAATATTTTACAAAAGATGTGTATTGCATAAAAATGGTTAGGAAAATCATTTATATACTCATAAGATGTCAAAAATTATGCATACTATGTATAACAATAAATAGTTTTTTTATGTGTTTTTTTTTTTCTTCGCACAAAAGAAAATATATGTCCAATCTTGAAGTAAGAAAAACTTGTTAATATATTCCATCAACTCACACTTACAACTATTCTTAGGTTTAAATAAACACACTATGAAAATCATTATTTATTTTCTTATTTTAAAGAGTGTTCGTGAGGGTTAAGAAAATATTATCTAATTATATCACTCATTATTCAAATTATGATTAATATTATTATCAAATCTAATTGACAAGTTTTTGAGTATGGACATGAAATTGGATTCTTATTTATCTAGCTTTGAGGATTATATCAAAATGTAACAAGAGAGCTTATCTTAAACCTACATACTCAATCACACTCGATGATATATCAAAATAATGACAACCCTTCAAAAGATAAGAAAAATAATGCATCGGATCATAACTCCACTTGTGTAAATGATGACATATTAATCTTCTTGTCCAATAGTTGTGTTTCAAATATTTGGAAAATATATGCATAAGATACACAATGAAGTAGGATTGACGACTTGAATATTTGTCCAAAATATTTAAGTAATTTATCTTGCTATGCACTTGGTAAAAGTCGTCATCTTCGAAAATGACCATCTAAGACAAATGTACAACATATGTAACTTTGCTCAAATAATTCAAAGCAGAACTCAAAACTCAAATTCTCTTCTCATCAAAACTCTTTCTTACTTTACCTAATAAGCATAATATTTCTTTTTCACTAAATATGAAACCTTTAACCATCTAAGATTAAGACTAGAGATAACTGAACATATTCTACAAACCATTATCTTGCTTTCTTTCAATAAGTGATCGTAAGAGGATTTCAAATATGAAGATGATTATTATTCAAACAATGATCAATCTCACTATCTAATCTAATTGCAAAATTAGAATATGAACATGAAATTGAGATTAGGATTTATCTAGATCACGAAAATATCAATCAAATGACCATAGATATTTTCCCGTGTCTACATGTTTAACCATCCTCGGTTATTACATGAAATCACGAAGTCGATTGCAAGACAACAAGATTAGTCATCGAATTGCAATTCACACTTGCAATGAAGATGTTTCATTGAGTCTAAAGTGTTCAAATGTTGTGTTATTAGCTATGGTCAAATTATACATGCTAAACTTAACACACTCTAAGTAGGATTGACGACTTATGAATTTCCATCGGGAAACTCATAAGTACTCCAACTTGATAAGCAAGACTTGGATGTCATTTCTGAAAACTCAAACCGAGAACCCTTATAACTTATATAAGTTTCTCTTAATAACCTAATATCAACACCATCTCCCAAATAATGGAAAAATGATCCTTGCCCAAATTTGGCACCTCTACGGATCGATGGACCTTTCGTCTTAAATTCATCTTTGGTTTAGGTAGATCCGCCCTATGGCATTAGATTTAAACATCTTCCTCTTTTCAAATCTCTTGCTTAAAAGTCTAACATAAATGTAACTAAACTTTAGTTAATCATCATTATTTCTACAAAAAAAAACATTCACAAGATCTATTGAGTTAAGTAACCTTCAATTGTAATTTTTTCAATATAAAAGACAGCAAATGTTGCATTCTTTAATACCGTCAATTTAGAGCATTACACATTACACTTTTAAGCATATTACCTAGGTCCTAGATGGGGACTCCATTCTTTCTTATAGCTTACTACACTTGTTTGCTCTCACATATCAACCTTAGGAATTCCACACATCTTGATTAGGATTATATGAAGCGGAATTAAAATATGTTAGTTGAGTCATTCTAAGCCAAGTATTAGCGGTCAATGCAAATTTCATCTTTACTACACTTCATTAGGAAAATATAGGAATTATATTTTGTCTAACATGAGAATAACTACTGGAGAACCTATTACACTAGAAATTCAATTTGACCTAACGGTTGAATTGCTTCCAAGAGTGAAGTTGGGTTCGTGGTATAACCCGCAAAAATGGTCATGTTTAGCTTGAATTGAGCACCACTAGTGATAGTTTCATATTCATTCTCTAATTTGATTAAATGGCTC
>BQNB010147596.1:0-14765 GCA_026074375.1 Tanacetum coccineum
GTTTTCACCCCTGGAAAGATACTTAAGTCTAGTTTCCAGAACATTAGGCCAATCAATCGAACCATTTACCAATCCACGGGGAATGAGTTTTTTACTAACCATAACTCAAAACAGAAAGTTCACTGAATTTCTATCGCTTAAGGTTTCGGCCATAAATTGTATTCTATAATAGCTATTAAGTTGAATCCAAAGAAAGATGAAGGATTATGATGTCTAGTGTTTTAGCATGTTTTAAAACCTAAGTTTAATGTAAAAGAACCTGGAGTAAAACACGTTTCCCAACAGCCACTCTAGAATTGACCTTCGTCCGTAAAAAGGCCATATCTCCATCCGGAATTGATACAAAACCGTCCAATTCACCACATGAACCTAAGACTTATATCTATCCAACCATGTCTTTTATTTAAAGACCCTAAGCCAAAAATTTTGAGGAAAACCCACGTTTTGCTACTGACCTGGAAACTGTCCCTAAATCTACCTCTAATCTCAACACAAACACTTCCAAATCATCAATTGATCCATCACAAGGCCAAAATACATCAATGTAACATATCTCCTATCCATTACACTTCACTTACACTAACTAACTAAGATCAACCATAAAAAGTGCTTGCATGTTCATAAAAATCAAAAATCAAGAACATGCACTTACTACAAAATCAAAACAATAAAAAGGAAGTTTAAAGAAGCATTTTTAACTTACAATTGAGTGATTTAAGAGATTAAACACGAACCCTAAGTAGTGTTGTGTTTGTTGTCGAAACCACCAAGACCAAATCAAATCCGAAAACGAACTTTCTACTATATCCAACCTTGTAAATACAACTACAATCAAATCCTTATAACCCTTACAGCCTTCAATCAATTAAAACTCTAAAAACTAAAAAGATCTTCAAAATCAAGTCTTCTCAAAACAAATGCATGTTGCATGATTGATTTTAGTTGTAGGAATAGGTTAAGGATGATTTTAGGGATCTTTTGGTGTAAAAAGGAAGTGTTTTTTATAAAGTTTTAATGGAGATGATGGTGGTTTTGGGTTATTGTCGGTCGAACAGTAGAGAGAAAAGAGGGAGGAGACGGTTTGTTTTCTAAATTTTTAAGAAGTGTGTGTTTTGATATGGAAGGGAGGATCTTAAATAAGGATGTATATTAGTTGCTAAAAAATAACTAATAAAAGGGTGTATGTTTGGGGTCGGCTGACGCAAGAAGGAGGAGGGGGAGAGTGGGCTTTGGCCCATTTTTTGCCTATCTAACAATACCTATTAATCTTGGGGCCAATACCCTTTCCTAGTCTGATACTTTCTCCTAAATCATGATTTTCGTCTCGGGTGCAATTCAAAACTCAAGTAAGACAAATATTATAAAACAAAAATAATTAGGCACTCAAGGTCCGAATACGGAGTCGTTGATTTCTCGATTATATAACAGATAAATTTAAATTGTACGTTTTGTGAGGGTTTTAAAATTGACGATTTTAATAAAAATCGATTAAGATAATAAAATGAATTATTTAAAATTTAAGAGATTCAATTATAAATTAAGATTAAGTAGTGACCTCTAAATACGCGGAGGTTTACATCCTCCCCCTCCATACGAGCACCGCCCGTGCTCGATTCCTCATACTCGTCTTCTTCTTGTTCAAGAAAAGGTGCGGATACTTGTTCTTGAAGAAATCTTCTCGTTCCCATGTAAACTTTGAGCCCCGCCGCGAGTTCCAACGAACCTTAACGATGTGAAAAAAAACGGCTTTTCTTGAAGTGCTTTAACTTTTCCGATCCATAATATCAGGTCGGTTCTTCTATAAATTAAGTTTTTACAATCGAGTTGAATTTCTTCGAGCAGAATAATCAAATCCTCATCCGCCAAAAACCTCTTGAGATTAGAGACATGGAACGTATTATGAATCCTACAGAGTTTCTCAGGTAACTCTAACTTGTACGCCACAGGACCAATTTCTCTTCTATATCTTGAATGGGCCTAATGTCCGAGGACTCCAACATATCCCTCTTTTTTACCAAAACAAATCACACCCTTCTAAGGAGACACTTTTAACTTGACCATGTCTCCCACACTAAACTCCATCGGTTTACGCCTTACATCCGCATAACTCTTTTGACGACTATGAGCTATCAGTAAGCGGTTTTTGATTTGTACAATCTTTTCTGTCGTCTCTCGAACTAGCTCTGGCCTAGTGAGTTGGCTATCTCCAACTTCACTCCAACAAATAGCGTTCTACACTTCCGTTTCGTAGAGTGCTTCGAAAGGTGCGGCCTTGATGCTCGCATGATAACTGTTATTATAAGAAAACTCAACTAGAGGTAAATGTCGATCCCAACTCTTCCTAAAATCAATTACGCACGCCCGCAACATGTCTTCTAAAGTCTGTATCGTTCTTTCACTTTGACCATCTGTTTCTAGGTGATAGGCAGTGCTCATCTTCACATTAGTTCCCAAGGCCTTCTGGAGTGATCTCCAGAATCCTGATGCAAATCGGCTATCTCTGTCCGATATGATTGATACAGGCACCCCGTGTCTACAAACAATTTCCTTTAAGTATTGATGAGTTAATTTCTCCATACTATCAGTCTTCTTCATCGGTATGAAGTGAGCCGACTTAGTTAACCGACCGACAATAACCCAGATCGTGTCATAACCACTCGGGGTTCTCGGAAGTCCAGAAATGAAATCCATAGTTATCTTCTCCCATTTCCATTCGGGGATTTATGGTTGTTGTGAGTAAACTGATGCTGTCTGATGTTCAGCCTTTACTTTGGCGCAATCAGGCACTTACTAATAGGCAATATCAGCCTTCATATTCGGCCAGCAATAGAGCTTCTTCAAATCTTGATACATCTTATCGGAACCAGGATGAATCGAATACTTTAACTTATGTGATTCGTGCATAACCAAATCCCGTAATCCACCAAACAACGGAAACCATATTCATTTATCAAAGTATCTAATTCTGTCTGAGCGAAACTCGAATATCGGCTTCAACAATCTTCCCAGGTTCTCCGCCTTCACATTTTCTTTCTTCATTTCTTCCGTTTGAGCCTTAAATATTCTCTTAGACAAGTCGGGGTAAACTGTCATAACCAGAGCTCTAACCCTTATCGGTTTCTCCCTCTCCTTTCAACTAAGAGCATCTGCCACTACATTAGCCTTACCGGGATGATAGCGGATTTCACAATCATACTCGCTTAATAATTCAATCCATCAACGTTGCCTCATATTGAGTTCTTTCTGGTCCAAAATGTATTGAAGACTTTTGTGGTCTGTGAACACAACACATTTCGTTCCATACAGGTAATGTCTCCAAAGTCGTAGGGCAAAAACCACGACGCCCAACTCTAAATCATGGGTCATATAATTTTCTTCATGCTTCTTTAATTGGCGTGAGGCATATGCGATCACCTTTTCTCGTTGCATCAGCACCGCTCCAAAACCTTTGATGGATGCATCGCAATATACGACAAAGTCTTCTGACCCTTCGGGTAATGCTAATATTGACGCACTACATAATTTTTTCTTCAACATCTGAAAAGCTTCTTCTTCATCTTCACCCCAATCATACTTCTTGTTCTTCTGGGTTAGTTTAGTAAGTGGTTTGGCAATCAAAGAAAACCCCTCGATGAATCTTAGATAATATCCAGCTAAACCCATAAATTGTCTCACTTCTGTTGGTGTTGTAGGCGCACCCCAATTCTTGATGGCTTCAATTTTGGAGGGATCAACGTGAATTCCTTTACTATTGATCACGTGACTGAGAAATTGCACTGAATCGAGCCAGAAATCACACTTTGAGAATTTAGCATACAATTTTTCTTTCTTGAGCAACCCCAAAATAATCTTTAAATGTTCCTCATGATCTTCTTTGCTCTTGGAATAGATAAGTATGTCAGTCGATGAACACAAGCACAAATTTGTTTGAGTGTATGGCTTGGCAACACATCGATTCATTAGTCCAAAAATAACCGCAGGGCATTGGTTAAATATCCGAAATGTGCAATACTATGGAACCAAAATGACCATGACCAAGGTCAGAAGGCTGTGATTGGTATATCCTCTTCTCGAATGCGGAGTTGATGATAACCTGATCGCAAATCAATCTTTGAGTACACGCTAGAACCTTGCAGTTGGTCAAATAGGTCATCAATCCTCGGAAGCGGATAACGGTTCTTGACCGTCAACTTGTTTAGTTCACAGTAATCGATACACATACGGAAAGATCCGTCCTTCTTCTTAACAAACAACACTGGAGCTCCCCAAGGCGACGAGCTCGGTAGAATGAATCCTTTCTCCGACAACTCCTTCAATTGATCCGACAATTCTTTCAATTCAGATGGTGCTAAACAATAAAGAGCGTAGGCGATAGGTACGGCTCCAGGCACAAGTTCGATTCTAAACTCTACTTGTCGAGGTGGTGAGAATCCTGGTAAATCATCAGGAAACACCTCAGGAAAGTCGCAAATGATAGGCACATCCTCCAAACGTTTTTCATTTGGCTCTTTCTCTATCACATGGGCTATAAACAAATGGCATCCCCTTTCTATGCATTTTCTCGCCTTAATACAGGATACCACCTTCAATCGAGATTCGTCACAATTTCCCTTAACTACTAACATCTTACCTTTAACCAGTATATGAACCTCTTTCTTTCCGCAAACTATAAGAGCATCATGCTTGACTAACTAATCCATACCAATAATCACATCAAAAGAACCGAGTTCTATAGGCATAATGACACTTCAAACAATCGAATTAGTAGATTCAGAGTGGCAACCTCTGTGAGAACGTATATTTTGTACATACTAATTTCCCATCGGCCAATTCCACTTCATAACTTATATTTAATCTCACCGGTTTAATATCAATTAAATGACTAAATCCCAGAACTAACAAAGCTCTTGTCTGAACCAGAATCAAACAATATCACAAGCATAGCGATTGTTGAGTAAGAACATACCAGTGACAACATTTGGTCCTTGACCTTGCTCGGCATTTCTAGGTGCATAAGCATGGCCAGTTGCATTTCCACCTCTTTGATTAGCTAGCTTGGGGCATTGGCTTCGGTCATGATTCCTGTCTCCGCACTCATAGCAGGCCCGAATAGGTAGAGCATTCGCCCCAGTAGCCACTATTCTCGCTCTACAATCCTTTGTCTTATGCCCCTCTTATTGCACTTGGTGAACTTTGCCGGACAATACTCAAAATGACACATACCACAATGATTACACTTCGAGGCTGGTCCACCTTGATCAACAACATTATTCTGGGCAGCAGTCATTTCCCTTGCACCTTCTTGCCTTCTTTGATTATACTGATTGTGGCGATTGTTATCATGATAATTAGCACGATTATTGCGGTTTTATGGGGCCCCTGTATGTAACTGTTGATGTTGTTGCATTATCATTGTTTTTGCATTATCATTATTGTTTGCGTTCTTTATTTCCACCGGAATTTTGTTTTTTCCTATCTCCTTTTATATGCCTTCAGCAAATTCTTTTCATTCTTTGCTTGAATCTTCTGCTACCATTAAAGTATGTGCCGATAAACGCACAGCCTCATTGAGCGTAGCAGGTCTGGATGAAGTTGTTTCACCTTTAATGATCTCAGGCAACCCCTTGATGTACAATTCAACTTTCTTCTTTTCATTGGGAACAACATCAGGACACAATAGAGCCAATTCATTAAACCTTTGTGTATACGCAGCTATATTCATATCCCTTAACTTTAAATGTCTCAATTCGTATTCTAGCCTCTGAACTTCCTCAGTTAGACAAAACTCGTCGCTCATCATCTGTTTCACCTCACTCCATGACTTTCCATTTGCCACCTCAAGTCCTAAAGTAGCGACCTGAGAATTCTACCAGGTAAGAGCTCGGCCATGAAGTGTAGCAGTGGCAAACTTCACTTTCCTTCTTTCAGCGCACTCACTTATGCTCTCCATCTTTTCAAACCAATGACAAAGTCTTACATCACCTTTAGTCCCATGAAATTACGTGGACCAACATTCATAAATTATGTCCAGTGAATGTCACATCTTGATCACTGCGCAGCCGCTTGGCCACAGCTCTTGTTTGCTTCTTTCGCATACACTTTCTCGTTCAGCTCTAATAGCCGCTTCAATTCCATTTCGCACAAGTTGATCGACGGCCTCTTGGGTCAAAGGAGGTGGAGGGTTGGTTTGAGATCTTCTTGTTGGAGCCATGGTTCTGTCACGACACAAGGAGAATCATGGTGAGTACTCATACAATTATATGGCTATAATGTGTATAAATAGTTTGGATTTCACAATCATGAATTCAATATTCAACATCATTACACAAGAAAAAGAATCACAATACAACCATGTAAACTCAAAAGAGTCCATTTGCCATTCATCATAAGAATTAGTACATGTTTGCATTGTTTACCAAAATATGACTCACGTCATCACAAGCATGGATACCAAATCTACTAACCGACACGCCGGTTTCATGATTACTTCAATAAAATAAGAGTACTACAAATACACTAAAAGCAACTAACCGGGTACGTAGGAGATCCACGGACTCTGGAAGTGTTGTGAGTCTTTTGGCAGCTAGCAACATCCACCCTCGTCATTTTTTTCCCCAGCATCTTTAACTGTAGCAGTGGTATCAACACTCTCACCACCACCGTCACCAACATCATCAGCATGGACTGCATTATCCCTAACCATAACATACGGATCAACACGTCAGGGACGAGAAGTAGGGTTGGTAGAAGGATCATATGGTGTCTCTCTGTATCGCCTCTTTAAAGGTAACTGGTTCCTTAGTCTGTACATCCATCAACTCAAATCGTTATAATACCAAGACACGCGAGCCTAGTGGTTCTTATAGTACTCAGCCTCCATATGGTTGTACTCACCTTTTTCTTCGGCAACTCTTAACCTGATCCTTAACATCTCATTTTTAGCTCTCAAATCTCTCTCCTGAATTTGCTGAAACTGTTCATTCAACCCAGCCACTTACTTCTTCATTTCTTGCATTTGTTCCCTAAATGTAGAATCTAGAGCTGTCAGATCATAGTCAAAGCTATCCATTTCTCTATCATTTCTCTCAAGCCTTCTGGATGATGAACTCTCAACTCTGAATCTATCCCACATTTGTTTAGTTAAAGTCTTGACCCTAGAGTAAAGAGCGTTTGGATCATTTACCATAGGTCCAAGGGGATAAACTTTGCACAAGGCAGGGTTAAAGACAGTGGCGAAAGATCCCTCGCCAACATAGAAAGTACTAGAAAACTGTCGGATAGGTGGTATAGGCTGTAAGGTATTCCGAGTAACAAGAGTATTCATAATCTCTCGCTCAGCTGTCTTGGGGCTAGGTGGTGGCCTATTGAGGGGATCAGCCTCCTCATATGGGTTATACACCTCAGCATCATCATTTTTACCATCATTATCCTCGACCTCCATCTCTTTGTCCTCTTCATCCTCCATCTCTTCCTCATCCTCCTCTTCGGCTTCTACCTCATCTTCATCGTCTTCTTTGATCTATCCATTATTATTATTCGGGTTATGCCCACCAATCCATTAAGGAGCAAACCCAACAGGAGCAACAAGAGCTTGTTTAGGGATGGGTTCTTCTTCCTCTTTCGGTTCTTTTTCCGGATCTGCTTCATCATTAGCTAAATAGTCATTAGGTTGAATAGGTGCAGGGTTAGAAGCAATGGGAGCATGCTCAGGAGTAGGAACATGTTCATCTTCGGGAATGTTCAGATTATAGTTTAGAGGAGGTAAGTTTTCCATGATAATCTGTCATCACGAAAAATAAATACGTATAAGGTCACAATATAGATAAAATTTATGCAACATACGAATGAATGCAATAGACAAAGCAATATATTCAGCTTCCGTACTGAATATCGCAACGCTTTTCAACCTTTTTGATGACCAACTAACAAGTCTATCTCCTAGGAACTGCATACTACCAGATGTGCTACGGCGTGTATCTTGACAACCAGCATGATCCGCATCTGCAAATGCTGTTAGTGCAATCGAAGAATCCTTAGGATACCATAGTCCCCAATTGACGGTTCCTCTGACATACTGAAAGATCCTTTTGACCGCATGTAAGTGCTTTTTGGTAGGCCGAGCCTGATACCGGGCACATATGCATATAGAAAATTGTAGGTCAGGTCTACTGGCTGTGAGATAAAGGAGGGTGCCAATTATGCCACGATAGTGTGACGGATCAACGGCTTTCCCTTCTTTATCCTCATCTAATTTGGATTTCTCCACCATGGGAGTATCCACTGGGTTACAAGAGTCAAAACCGTATTTCTTTAAAGATTCAAGGACATATTTTGACTGGTTAATAAAGATGCCTCTGGGACTTTGAGAAATCTGTAGTCCTAAGAAAAATAAGATTTTGCCAATCATTGACATCTTAAATTTTGAACACATAATTTTAGCAAATAATGTTAGGAATACGAAATTCCTAGGAAAGTGTCGGTCACTCCATAAATAACAGTCGTTAGCTCGTTAAGTTAATTTTTGGAAACTTACATAGTTAGTTAGCTAAGGCCCATGGATAAACCCATGCAAGCCCAAGCCCACGTGCCATGTAGAAGTATAAATACACCTCTCCATGCCTTGGAGAGGTGGTTGGTTGGTTGTATTTTTCACATAGTTATGCATTTCCTTTCTTTTACTTTCTCTCACTAAAATACTTCCTTCCTTCCCACTTTCTCTTACTAGTTCTTGTTGTTAAAGATTACTCATATTCTTTAATTGGTATCAAGAGCCATGGAGTGGTGTGTTTAGTTTTTGTGTTGATTTTTTTGGTTTGTGTCATCTTGCAAAAATCGTCCTTTATCTTTGTTTTTTTCCTTTTGAAGCTCTTGTGTACACTAAAAGATCATTTACCTTGGTAAATTTGATCTTGTATCTTTAGGATATAGGTTGTAACAAGCTTTGAATCAAGAAAAATCTCATTTTTGGTCATCTTTTGTGTTCAAAACCTCTATAAAGAACAAAATCTTGATGTTAAATTTTTTGGCTTATAAACCTTAAAGTTTCTATTTTTCTTGTTCCTATAGGGTTAGTAACACTAGTTGTACAAGTATTTTTGCAAAACAACCATCAAAAGGCGTCTCTTTGTGTTTTAAAATTTTTGGGTCTCGAAATAGTGTAAGTCGAACAACTGAAGTCGAACAACTAAAGTCGATACAACTGAAGTCGAACAACTGAAGTCAAACAACTGAAGTCGAACAACTGAATTCGATCAGCTGAAGTCGATCAACTGAATTTAGTTGAAACCGAACAACCCAATTTAGTTGAAAACCGAACAATCCCAGCTAGTTGAAACCAGAAACAACCCAACGTAAGTTTGAAACCAGAAACAACCATGTATTTGAAACCGGAACAACCCAGCGAAGTAGAAACTACTGAACAACCACAGCTTAGTTGAAAACCAACAACCAATAGTGTTTGAAACGCGAACAACCTAGTTTTTTTTTGTCTTAACCGACACGTCAATTTTTTTCTAAATATACGGTTCATTTCTTTGACATTGTAAAATCCCGATGAAACATTATCTTGTTTTTCCGGTTAGTCAAGAAAAATCCCGTGTATTTTTAAAAGAATTAAAACACTAAAAAGACAACTTAATTAAACATAAATTCTTTCTACCCCCGTTCGATCAAATAGTTATCTTTTAACACATAAATTTCTCAATGACGACTCTTGCCGACAAAACGATTCTTTCGGGTGCTGACAATCGTCCACCTATGTTGGAAAAGGATATGTACGATTCTTAGAAAAATACAATGGAGCTATACATGATGAATAGACAACATGGACGAATGATCCTTGAATCCGTTGAAAATGGTCCACTCATTTGGCTTTCAATTGAGGAAAATAGAGGACTCAGTACCAAAGAAAATATTATGAGTTACTCTTCTACAGAAGAAATTCACGCTGAGCTGTGATTCAAGGCTACAAAAAACATTCTCCAAGACTACCACCTAGTTATTTTGCATTGGTTTAGCAATCATAAGTCAGCCAAGGAACTTTGGGAGAGAATTCAACTTCTCATGCAAGGAACTTCATTGACGAAACAAGAAAGAGAGTGTAAGCTTTATGATGAATTCGATAGGTTTGCTTATAAGAAGGGGGAAACACTACGTGATTTCTACTTGAGATTTTCACTACTACTCAATGACATGAACATCTATAATATGAAACTGGAACAATTTCAAGTGAACACCAATTATTCAAAACACACTTCTTCCCTGAGTGAAAGCAAATTTGTGACAGATACAATACTGGTTCGGATATGCACACAACTAACTTAGATCAATTAACTTACCATAGGAATCCCAAATGAGTTTCGTTTAATGCGATGAACGCAACACAGATCCGCTTGCTTTGGTTTGCAACCCATCAATGACCAATTCTCCTTATCAAACTCTCAAAACTCATACAAAACTCTAGAATTTCAATCACTGGCTTCACCATATTATGTCACTACAGTATGGCTCACCTATCAGACACTAGAAAACAATACTCAAGCAATCAATCATCAACACCTCTTTCAATCACTCATCCATCCAATGATTATCAATCATCAGTTCACCACAACGCTTATTCTCCATCATCATCAATCCCTCAATTGGAATATGCTCCCACAATTAACCAACAAACAACAACAACCTGAATTTTCCCAATCAGACTTAGGTCTAACTGTTCTAATGTTCCAGAGAGGTACTAATCCCCATTGTGCTATCACTCACGTGAATGTCATACTATAGCTGTGTACATCTTGATATCCTACTACCAACAACCAGCTGAGGAATTCATCAAACCCTAGGCAACAAGCTACCATTAATGATGGCAAAATTACTTTACAATCAGTTTAGGGGAGACAAACTTTTTTTGCTTCAGGTACAAGTAGGACCTACTCTCCAAGCACAAGTAGAAGCAATTCTGGGAAACAAAGGACTGTTATTTGGTACAACTGCAAAAGGGAGGGCCACATGTCCAAACAGTGCACTAAACTTAAGAGGAAACGGGATGATTCGTGGTTTAAGGAGAAAGTGTTGCTGGTACAAGCTCAAGCACATTGTCAAATTCTAAATGAGGAGGAATTAGCATTCTTGGTTGATCCAAATATTCCTGAAGGTCAAGCCACACAGACTGTCATTACTCACAATGCAACTTATCAAGCCTGATGATTTTATGCATATGACTCTGATTGGTGATGAACTTAACACTGCCAAGTTGCCTCTCATGGCGAATTTAAACACATATGGTTCAATGCTCTTGCAGAGGTACATAATCATGATAATGTTGGATATTTATAAGGATATTGTATGTATGATGGTTATAAGTTGGTTCTTCCAGTTGAGGTTCGAATCGGCTATGGGTTGAATTTCCGTCTCTGAACAGGTCGAATTTGTGAACCATTTCAGAGACTAAATACCCAAGATAACAATATCATTCCTTAATCTCATTAGTGAATGAAATCACAATAGCAGCTTTCTAACTCTAACCACCTTTGCCTAACAAATGCATAATTATTGATATGTGAATAGAACAACTAAAAACTAAAGTAGTTAATTATACCAAGATAAACCTGGAAAATAAAAGTGGCAATGATAACTTAATCTGTGAGGCTTGAAAGATAATAGTAAACAAGTAAAATGTTTATGAAAGAAGGCCAAAATGTTGAATTAGAAGAGTAAAGATTACTATTTCAGATTCATGTGCACAGTCCTGTCGTGATTGAAACAATCCTTAAAACAAACTCTTTCAGAACATTTTCAAAGAAAAGGAATCTATAAATGCAAACGTTCACCATCTAAAAAATGATTTTAAGAAAGAAGTATCTAAAACATAGATAGGGAAAAATTGCTTTAGAAAAGAGATCAAACAGCGTAGATAATATATTTATTAAAAGAGATCAAGCCGCACAAACGTTCACATGCTGACGAAACCTCAGTATTCTATAATCAATACCACCAAACAAGCTCTAGGTTTTCAAAATCCTTTCTATCCGAAGAAAGCTCAGCAGTTGGAACCAAAGCTTTATGATGGTAATGTAATCAAGAATACAAATGCAATTGTGATTCCTGACTCCGAAGAAACCCTAATGCTTGCTGAAGAGAGTCTTTCAAAAATGCTTTTAAAACAAAAAGATCCTATGATGTTAGAAAAGAAAGTTAATACTACACCAGTCGATTATGTTGTCCATAATCAACTTTCTCAAGATTTTGAAAAACAATTTGTTCCACAAACTGAATTATCTGCTGAACAAGCCTTTTGGTCTCAGAATTCTATGAATTCTCCAGAACCCACTCTTTCTAGTAAACCTACCAAAGTTGAGGTTCCTAAAGAACTTCCTAAAGTCAGCATGGTTAATACGAGTTTGAAAAAACTTAAATATCATCTTGCTGGTTTTGACATGGTTTTCAAGAAATAACCTAGCACCCGACAGCCCTATCACTGAGGGCTCGTAGGGGTTCAAACATACAAAAGCTTGTTTTAGGGATGAAAAAATTCCATTTGTAAAATTCAAAAGGACTTTATTTAATACATTCTATCACTATTAGATGATAAACTACTGAAGTCCAAAATGTCTTCATCAAATGGAGACACTGGGAACAACCATCGTTTAGAGTCCAAAAACGTCATTTGAAGAGAAAATGAATCAAGTTTTGAACGAAAATGAACGACTCTTGGAGCAAGTTATTAGCAAAGATATTGTGAACATTATTATGAATTATTCTGTGGATAATGCTTCTGTAAATGTGCATGAATGTGTAAAGTGTCTCAAGCTTGAGACTGAGCTTCTCAACAAAAAGGATTTCGTTGAAAAAGAGATTTACGATAACCCGCTCAAAAGTTTTACCACGTCTGAAAAATATTGCGATCTCTTAAATTTTATACTTAACTTAATCAGGAAAATTTTCAAGGACAATTCTGTTTCGAAATCAAAGTGCTCCAAGGTTTTGATTCAAATTGTGAATTAAATGAATTGTAAGCTCAGTCCCAAGAGAAAGACCGGTCATAAAAAGAAGTTGAAAGAGATTAACTAAATCTCTAAGTGGAAAAATGAATGAGGATAAGATTAAAAAGGACTTAGAGGAGATTGAAACAATAAATATTAAATTGGATCATAGGGTGTCAAAGCTTATTGCTAAGAATGAGCGATTGAAACAGACCTATAAGCAACTTTATGACTCGATTAAACCAGCACGTATTCGATCAAAATAACAATGTGATGATTTAATTAAGGAAGTCAATCTAAAGTCTATGGAAATCTCTGATTTAAATGCTAGTCTTCAGGAAAAAGTTTTGGTAATTACAGCTCTCAAGGTTGATTTAAGGAAACTTAAACAAAAAGCTCTAGTTGATAATGCTGTTATGAAACACACTATTGATCCAGAGATGCTTAAGATTTATGTGGAACCAATAACCCCTAAATTGTTGAATAAAAAGACAGCTCACTCTGCCTATATTAAGTACACTCAAGAAGAATCTACCATTCTTAGGGATCTAGTTGAATAGGTTAAATCAAAATATCCACTAGATCATTCCTTAGAATCTGCCTATATGTATGCTAAACTAATTCAGGAGTTGCTTATAAACATCAGTAAAACCTGCCCTAGTATCAACAATACTGATGGAAAATTAGTGGCTGTGACCCTAAAGAATAAGAACAAAAGAGTTAGATTCATTAAGCCAATCACATCCTCAAGAAACACAACCACCAAAATAGCCTCAACATCAAACCTAGTTTCTAACAAACCTATGTTGTCTTCTATAGGAGTAAAATCATCTACTAGTGATAGCGGATCACAACCTTCAGGCAATACAAAGAAAGATAAAATTCAGCAAACACCAAGTAGTACTCAGAAGAATAAAGTAGAAGCCCACCCTAGGAAAGTTAAATGTAGTTTGAAAAATAAAGACTGTGTTGTTGCACCTAAAGGAACTGCTAATGTCCAGCATTCCAAGCTTAATGTGAATTCTAAACTTAAATGTGTTAAGTGTAATGGTTGTATGCTTTCTGATAATCGTGATTTGTGTGTTCTTGATTTTATCAATAATGTGAATGCTCGTGTAAAATCTAAATCTATTAAGAAAAGTTCAAAGAGAAAAGTTTGGAAACTAACAAGAGAGGTGTTTACAAATATTAGATATATTTAGAGACCTACTAGTCGGACATTTACTATAGTAGGAAATGCGTGCCCTTTAACTAGGATTATCACAACTACAGAAGTGCCCCTTAGGAAACCAAGTGTTCTAGATAATGAAATACCTAAACATGTCGTAACATTGGTTTACTTATAGAAACCTAAGAAATCTAAAACTAGTGTTCTCGTTAGCAAATTTAAGGTTCTTAAATATGTATCTGCTAACAAAAAGGAACCCAGACAATCTTGGGGATCCATAGTTTTTGATGTTCCATCTTCCTCTCTCGATGAATGCAGGTCGTCCAAATTGTTCTCTAGTATTTAGACTTCGGCTACTCCAAGCATATGACCGGAGATCGCTCTCAGCTCACCAATTTCATCAATAAATTTTTGGGTACAGTCCAATTCAGAAATGATCACGTGGCAAAGATATTAGGATATGGTGATTATCAGATTGGGAATGTTATGATATCAAGGGTTTACTACATAGAAGGACTTGGTTACAACTTATTCTCCATTGGGCAATTTTGTGATTCGAACCTTGAAGTTGCTTTTTGTTAACACACCATGTGACACCTGTAAAAATTCTAGTTTTACTT
>BQNB010147597.1:2615-16417 GCA_026074375.1 Tanacetum coccineum
CCCGTTTAAGATTTTTTTTCTAGAATTAAAAATTATTTATATTTTATTATATCTGTTAAATGGGTTAAACGGGTCGACTCGCAAACCCGTTTAACATGTTTAACCTGTGTAATGTGCCAACTTTTTTATATAAAATAGGTTAAATGGGTCAACGTGAAACCCGTTTAACCTATTCAACCTGTGTAACCTATTTAACTCGCCAACCCAAGTATATATACGGGTTATATGGGTCAGGTTCGAGTTATGTGTAAACAGGTTAGGGTTGACATAGCTGACCCATTTATTAAATGGGTCATGTTCGGGTTGAGGTTTTCTGACCCACCAACCTGCCAACCCGAACCCGACCTGAATTGCCACCCCTAGTAATCCAAGACCTCGGTAATTTCTAATATATGTAAAGAGAAATGTTATTATCAAAAACTTTAATAATGAGATTTGTTGAATTACTTTTATGACGCGGTATTTATTGGCGAGTGGTCTCATTCTAACTTAAAAGGTATCATGAATATTCTTCGATGCTTCTCCTTACTTTCTGGTATGTCAATAAATATTCAGAAGAGTCATCTTCTTGGTGTTTATCCCCAGATATCGTTGTGTCTGAAGCTGATAAGTCTATTGGTTGTTTGATAATGGAAAGCTCCTTTTTTTAAATTCTTGGGGTTTTTTAGTGGAGTAATATGTCTTTTAAAAAGGCTTGGGACGAGACGATTAATACGATGAAGAAGAAGTTGTCTAGGTGAAAACTTAATACCTTATCAGTGGGGGTCGTTTACCTCTTCTTAAATCGGTTCTTGGCTCACTCCTATCTACAACATGTCGATTTTCAGGTTCCAAATCTGTTCTTAATTATATGGTGAAGCTCTGCGTAAGAATTTTTTTTAATGGCTTCAAGAGGGGGAGGAAAGAGTGCTTGGGTCAATGGTCTATAGGTGCTTGCTTCTAAGGAAATTCGGAGGGTTGGGATTAGTTTTCTAGTTTCTTCGCTCTCAATCGGGCTCTTCTTTTCAATGTGGGTATGGCGACTTTACCTTTTCTCATGATTAACTCCTTATGGTCCCGACCGAATTATATCAGCTTTACATGGCTTGAATGGTCATGTTCTTTCTGCTGCTTTCAATTCGACATGGAGCTCCATCATAACAGAAGTTAACTCCCTTAAAGTCAAAGGTGTCGATCTCATTTCTCATTGTAAGATTCGTGTGGGAAAAGGTACAGGTACAAGCTTTTGGAAAGATCTTTGGATTGGCGATAATCTTCTCAAGCTTTCTTTTCCTCGTTTGTTTGCTCTTGAAGAGAATAAAGACATATCGGTTGCTGATAAGATGAATACGTCTATCTCCTCTTCTTTTCGTCGTCATGTCCGAGGAGGTGTAGAGTCACAACAACTTGATCAGCTTTCGTTATTACTTGATACGGTTATTTTATCTAATATGGATGACAGATGGTTTTGGGACTTAAATGGCGATGGTGTTTTTCAAGTCAAGGATGTTCGATCTATGTTAGATGAGGCTTTTCTCCCTAAAATGGAAGTTCCTACTCGATGGATTAAAAGTATTCCGATTAAGGTAAACGTTTTTGCTTGGAAACTTTATCTCGATCGTTTACCTACTAGATCGAATTTGTCTCGTAGAAATGTCTCGCTTCCGTCTTTGGCTTGTCCTCTTTGTGATCACGTGCTCGAGGATTCGTCCCATTTATTCTTCGGTTGCTCTGTGGCGAAAGATATTCAGAAGTTAATTTGTAGATGGTGGAATTTGGATGTTCATCCTTATGAGTCGTACGAAGATTGGCTCTCTTGGTTCAAATCTATCCGTTTAGGTTCTAAGACGAAAGAGGTGTTGGAAGGCGTGTTTTACTTTTCTTGGTGGAGCCTTTGGAACTTCAGAAACCAATTTCTTTTTGCGTCTCCTATCCCCCGAAAAGATGCTATTTTCGACAATATTGTTTTACGCTCTTTTTATTGGTGTGTAGCTAGATGTAATAGAACTTTGAATTGGGTTAGTTGGCTTCAACACCCTTTTTTGATTCCTTTGTAATTTTCTAGCTTCTTGCTAGTGGTTCTAATAAAGTCGCCGTTAAAAAAAAAAGTAACAACAGAGTTCATTGATGTACTTATCCATTAGTAACGGCCGTTACTGGTGGATCATTCGCAGCCACTTTGCGTTGGTAAATTTATCATCGCTGATCTAGCGACGTCTACCCATGGACATTCCCATATGCATTTCAGATGGGATAAGCTGGATTTTATACCATGGACTGGATCAAAACATGCTAAGCCGATATAGTTTATATATCTATATATATATACCTGAATATGACTACAATTGGACATCAATATGCAACTAGTTATACCGTCTCATTGTCGCCTCATGCAATTGCGACAGTTGCATCATATCATAGTACTGCTAACTGTGAGGCTAAGGCTGTGTGTTTTTTTTTTTTTGGAAAGGCAGAATATAATTAAAAACGTGAAAATTCTCAAAATAGACCGATCGCCTAAAATGTGTCCTTTCTAGACCTAAAAAATCCTCTTCCCAAAATAGACCAAAAAAAGTCGCTTAAAACTTTTACTTTTTGTGTAAGACACTTTTTCAAACATAGTACCACTTTAATATTAGAAAAGTAGGCGACTTACGGCATAGTACTTTTAGCAGACTTTTTATTGTTATTTTCTAAAAATTTGGTTAAACATAGTACCACTTTAATATCAGAAAAGTAGGCGACTTACGGCATAGTACTTTAGGCGACTTTTAAAAGTGTATTTTTTTTTCTTTTTTAGGAGACTGGTCTATTTTGGGAAGAAGAATTTTTTAGGTCTAGAAAGGACACCCACTTTAGGCGACCGGTCTATTTTGAGAATTTTCCCATTAAAAACAACCAAGATACAAAACTGTTAATAAAAATAATATCTAAAAACGTTATTTATATTTTTCGACCTCTCGAGGTTTTGATAATAACAAAATGTGAAAACATTTACGATAAAATTAAAGGTTTATAAATTACTAATCGTAAAATTCTATTTCTAAGATTAGTGATCACTTAAGGTATGGATAAACAAAATAATTAAGCATGATTAGTGATCAAGAAAATATTTTTCTCTTAATCCTCACTTTTTATTTCTACAAAAGTATTTTATCAAAAATACTTTTACAAAATAATTTCTAATTAAAAGAAATGTAACATACTTAGATCTTGTTTCAAGTGATCTAATCTCTTCTTCTCATCTCTTTCTTCTCATTCAAGTGCAAGAGAAGAACACTCGTATTCGTCAAGAAACGAAGTGTTAATTAGTGATCTCTCTTCTTTTCTTCTAAGTACCAAAACTCCATTGTATTTATCTTGTGTATTTGTGTGATTCGGATATTGTGTAGATCCGATAGTGTAGATCTTGTGAGTGTGCATATCTTGTGAAGAGGTAGATTGGTTCTAGCTAAGATTAGAACTCGACATTTAGCTTAGTGTCGGAAAATAACGTAAGCGACGTGTAAACGGTTTTCTCCGCCTAAAAGGAGCTTGTTGACATAGTGAAATCTCGAGTGGAGTAGGAACGAAGAGGTGCTTCGTAGCCGAACCACTATAAAATCTTGGTGTCTTGGTTTGGTTGTTTCTTTCTTTATCTCTTTACATTATTATTGTTGTTATCTTGTGTTAATATAGATAGTTGTTAATTGTTCATATTGTGATTTGATTGAACATATAACTTGGATCTATACATTTTTTAAAGCAAACTTTAAAACGTAAAATAAACTTGTAAACTATTCTACCCCCCTTCCAGTTTCGACAATTGGTATCAGGAGCCAAGGTCACTCAAGATTTTTAAAATATATTATATTTTAAAGCTTGGATCGATGTATGGATTCCGACAAATATCTAGAAGGGAAATCTATGCAAAGACCATCACTTTTTGAAAGTGATAGTTTTATTTGTTGGAAAAATAGATTCGAGACATATATTAAATCAAAAGGTCTAGATCTTTGGCATGTTATTACCGATGGTGATTTTCAACCTATTGTACAAAATTTGGATACCAAATTAGATGAGGTTATCCCTTTTAAAAAACAAACCGATGCTTTCAAAAAGAGACTCGCGAAAAATAATGAAGCTAAAATGGTTATTTACAATGCTTTGCCTAGAAAGAATATGAAATAATTTTCATGTGTAATACGGCAAAAGAAATTTGGAAAACTTTGTTAATCACCCATCAAGGTAATAGCCAAGTCAAAGATAATAAGATAGATCTTTTGGTTCAACAAAATGAACAATTCGTCATTTTCGAAGACGAATCTATAGTTAGTGCTTTTGCTAGATTTAATACTATTATTACTAGTCTTAAAGCTCTTGATAAAGGTTATTCTAGTAAGAACTACGTAAGAAAGTTTCTTAGAGCTCTACACCCTAGATAAAGAGCAAAAGTCACGGAGATTGAAGAATCGAAGTACTTAACATCATTATCTCTTGATGAGCTTATCGGGAACCTCAAAGTTCACGAAATGTTCATCAAGAAAGATTCTGAAATAGTTAAAGAAAAAGTTGAAAGAAAATCCATTACTTTAAAGGCTAAGAAGGTATCTAGTGATGAAGAGTGTTCGACTTCCGAAAGTGAATACGAAGAGTACGCCATGGCGGTAAGAGACTTCAAGAAGTTCTTTAAGAGAAGAGGTAGATTTGTGAGACAACCTCGAAACGACAAAAAGACCTTTCAAAGAAGCCGAGACGACAAAAACGGCAAAAGTGAAAGAAAGTGTTTTAGATGCGGAGATCCAAATCATCTTATTAGAGAATGCCCAAAGCCACCAAGAGACAAGAACCAAAGAGCATTTGTTGGAGGTTCTTGGAGCGATAGCGGTGAAGAAGATGATGAAAAGATCCAAGACGAGACATGTCTTGTAGCTCAAGCACCAAATGAGGTATGTTCCGAATCCTCTTATTTTAGTGATGAAAACTCATCAATAGATGATTTAGCTTTAGATAATGAGTATGACAACCTATGCAAAATGAGTCTAAAGATAATCACTAAGAACAAAAAGTTAAAAGCTACTAGAAATAGTCTAGAAAATGAACTTAGAGAATTAAGAGAAAAATTATCCACACTCGAGAAAAATAAAGGAGTTGATCTCGATTGTGCAATGTGTCATGTACTTGAAATTGAGAATGAAAAACTCAAAGACGAATCTACTAGATTAAACAAGTTTGAAAAGAGTACACATTGCTTGAATAAAATGTTAAATAATAAAAAACCCTCCGGTGATAAATTAGGTTTGGGGTTTAATTCATTTGAAGCATCATCTAGTAGAACTAGGGAAATAAAATTTGTGAAAGCCCATAAAAAGGCGTCTTCTGATGGAGGTCTCATAAATATGGGCGGCCCTTAAAGAAATTATGGGACCGCCAGTCATTACGCCTGGATCTAAGAAAAGTGTGTCTTTCAAAAATCTATTTTGGGTCGTCTTTTTAAAAATCTATTTTGGGTCCTAGACCAAAACACATTCTTGTAAACAAAGTCAAAGTTCCCGTGGCTAGTGATAATGAATTCAAACAATATTTATAAAAAAACCATAGACAAAGGCAGTCTTAGATTTTGAAACCTAACATTAGAACAAACTCCACCGTCCTAGAAGAGTCAATAAAAATTATTCTCGTCCAAAAACAACGCAAACAAAAAGACGTATTGGTCGACAAAACAACCTTATGTGATTTCCTGTAACTTGAACAACTTTCCATGTCAAATTACATTGCCATGGAAATGTGTCTTCCATTTTCACATCCCAACCAATTACATCAAATGCAAGGATTGTTTGGACTAACTAACTTTGACCCATGAAGATATTGGAAAGACCAAATGATTGAGTTATTTTCTTAATATAATAAGATATGCCTTGGAGTCGACTTAGAGCCCGACGAATAGATCAAGGATAGTGGATGCTCTAAACATATGACGGGTAACCGAAAGCTCTTCTCCACTTACAAGGCATACAAAGGAGGTAAGGTCATTTTTGGTAGTAATCTTTATGGCAACATCATTGGCAAAGGTACGATTTCTAATGAATCTCTCAAAATAGATAATGTAGAACGATGTTGAAACTTAGTATATTAATTTTGCTAAGATATAGGAACAAGATAGGTAATAATAAATATGTAGAGTAAGCTTTCTTGATCATAAATAGTGAAAATCACTAATGAACGTTAAAGTTGTCATATTTAGAGGGGTAATTAGGAATAAAGGCTTTATGTGATGAAATTAGGAAATAAGCCTAAAGATCAAATATGTCTAACTACGATTGATGAAAATTCCACCTTGTGGCATAGAAGATTAGGTCACGCAAATATGTGTCTCATTCAATCGTTAGCTTCTAAGGAATTAGTTAGAAACCTTCCTAAGCTTAAGTTTGATCAACATTTTTGTGATGCTTTCAAAATGGGAAAACAAGCTCACGCTAGTTTACAAAGCTAAGAATATAGTCTCACTGACTAGATGCTTAGAACTTCTTCATATGGATCTTTTCGGTCCATCCACCGTACAGAGTTACGGAGGTAATTGTTACACCCTAGTCATAGTAGATGACTACTCTAGGTATACTTGGACTAGATTTCTTAAGGATAAGAACGAAGCTTTTGACCAATTCAAAATATTCAGTAGGAAAATACAAGACCAATTAGGATGCTCAATAGTGTCAATAAAAACTGACCACGGTAGAGAATTTGATAATGAGGTGCAATTTGGAGAGTTCTATAATGCCAATGGTATTACACATAACTTCTCGGCTCTACGCACTCCTCAATCAAATGGCGTTGTTGAAAGGAAAAATAGGACACTTCAGGAAATGAGTAGGACTATGTTGAATGAGCAATCATTACCATAAAAGTTTTAGTGTAACGCCGTAGATACTTCAACATACATTCTCAACCGAATCCTCATTAGAACCATTTTAGGAAAAACACACCTTATGAACTCCTAAAAGGTAGAAAACCTACACTAGATTATTTTAGAGTGTTTTGAAGCAAGTGCTTCATATTGAACACAAAAGACTACCTCACCAAGTTTGACCCAAAGTCATACGAAGGTGTCTTTTTAGGTTATTCTCAAAATAGTAAAGCCTACATCATCCTTAATAAACACACTAAGAAAGTCGAAGAATCGCTCAACGTGACATTCGATGAAACTCCCCCACCCTCTAAGACACCACCCTTAGTGGATGATGACTTAGATGAAGATGAAGCCATTAGGGAAACCGAAAAAAAAACCTAGAAAAAGATGTTGAGGATGAAACATTAGAAATTGACGAAATAGTCAATATTAAGGAATCCAAGAACCATCCTTTAGAAAATGTCATAGGAAATCTTAACCAAAGAACCCTTAGATCACAAGCACAAAACCAAAGAAACTTCTTTTGTTTTATATCAACTATAAAACCTAAGAATGTGAATAAAGCCTTAGGAGATAAAAGTTGGATAGTCGAGATGCAAGAAGAATTAAATCAATTCATTGCTAACGACGTTTAGGAGTTAGTTCTACAACCTAAGAATATGAAAATTATAGGAACTAAGTGGGTGTTTAGAAATAAGTTAGACGAAAACGGTGTTGTTTCTTGAAATAAGGCTAGGTTAGTTGCTCAAAGCTACAACCAACAAGAGGGCATCGATTATGATGAAACTTATGCCCCGGTTGCTAGACTTGAATCTATTAGGATATTATTAGCATATGCTTACACCCTAAACTTTAAATTATTCCAAATGGATGTAAAAAGTGCATTCCTAAACGGTTTTATCAATGAGGAGGTATACGTGGAACAACCTCCGGGATTCATTGATTTCGAAAACCGGATCATGTTTATAAATTAAAGAAAGCTTTATATGGTCTTAAACGAGCACCCAAAGCTTGGTATGATAGATTAAAGGCTTTCCTCATTGAACATGAATATAAAATAGGAATGATAGATAACACTCTTTTTACTAAGAAGAAAAGTTTAAATCTCATCATTGTTTAAATATATGTCGATGACATTATATTCGTTTCGACTTGTCAAGACATGTGTGATGAATTTGACAAAATCACGCATGACGAGTTCGAAATGAGCATGATGGGTGAACTTAACTTATTCCTTGGATTGAAAATAAAACAAATGGAAGACGGTATATTCTTTAATGAATCTAAGTATATTAAAGAAATGCTTAAAAAATTTGGTCTAAAAGATTCTAAACCAATGAAAACCCCCATGTCCTCCGATACTAAACTCACGAAAGACGAAGAGTGTGAGTCGGTAGATAGTACCAAGTATCGAGGCATGATAGGTAGTTTATTATACCTAACGACAAGTAGGCCCGATATCATGTTTAGTGTCTGCCTTTGCGCCCGCTTTCAAGAGGCTCCTAAAACCTCCACTAGTACAAATCTGGGATTTCGTCACACATGCTATTTTTTGAACGGCCACACCGTCAGATATTTATGTGACTAAATGTACCAGGATAAAATAAACAGCCACACTTGAACTCATTTTGTGTGACCATTTCAGAATTTCATTGTCACACATTTGAATATTTATGTGACTAGACTTAACTGGTAATCTTTTGTTGATTATTTAGTCACTTATAATTTGGAACGTGTGACAGATACAAATAAGTTTGAAACCTTAGTCACACTATATATATATACATATGTGACAAATATATGTCACACAATTGAACAGTGTGACCAAAATTCATATATGGTCACATGAAGTAATTGTGTATGTGGCTAAATCATATAGTCAAGTTTGTCACACATTATTTAAAAGTGACTGATATTTTTTGCTGAATATTTAGCTACATATGAATTTGAAATGTGTGACAACTGAAAAGTAAGTTTGAAGCATTAGTCACGATATATATTTAAAAGTGACAAATATATGTCACACTTGAACAGTGTGACCAAATGTCATATATGGTCACAGTAAACCATAGACATACATGATTAAGTGTATAACAACCTGCAATTTTCATCAATATAAATATTCATCTATTAAGTTAGATGCAATGTACTATCTATCTATTATATATGAACCACCTTTCTCAGGGAAAATTTTTGCTTTATTACATTACTTGCATTACCAATATCTAAATATGCAACATTTCTTGCATAACAAAAGTTAACGAGCTCACGCAACCTACCTATGGTAATCTTATCTACATATATGTCAAGCAAACATCATAACATGTCAAGTCAATATCTTAATATCATTTTTACAAAATACATTACTCATATAATGTACCATTTGCAACGCTATATCAAAACAGGCTTTAACGTTAAACGTATACCTCTAAACCCTAATTCTATGAAAAGTTAACATCTAAAGTGAATGTACAAGCTACTAAAGCATATGAACAAGTAATATAACATATCATTTGAATATACTTTCCCTCCAAAATAAGGTACAAGTCCTTTAAAGCTTAATGTATAAGTCATTAATGCACGATATCCAAAATAGCCTTTGTAACTCCATTTTTCCTATGGAATATTATACAATCTATTAAGTACAAGTTTCAAGCAAGTCATATACTTCATTTACAATCCATATTCATTTTTATTTCATGAAATTTCAAGAAATCCAAGTTAGAAACCCTAACACGAGCTAAATAGTAAACTGTGACCCATTTCTTGGTTCTTATTCGTTTTTAACCTCAACCATTACTCAAATAAGTTGTAATAACATAAATTACAATATTAAAAATCACATTCCATCATCATTTCACCATTTTTACAACAATGTACACGAATTGAATCAAATAAACCCTAATTGAACCCTAATTTCAATTCGCGACCCGTTTACTCATTTCTACCCATTTTGAACTCGAACCCCTAATCAAATCTTGTTGTAAACTCTTAATATAAGCCTTATAATCCTTAATCTATCATCACTAATCAAATGCACACGAAATGGAAGCTTAAAACCCTATTCATGCCCTATTGAACCCGCGACACCATTTCTTTCTTTTTGACCCATTTTAAAACTCAACTTTGCATCCAAGCACCTCCATGATGCACCTCCTTCACCTACAAGCAGCTTACAAGCATCTCCTTCTCATTTCTTGGCTAGAAATCAAGCCACATCCTTCCCTTTTTGACCCATTCTTGATCTTTAAAGCTCAAACCCAGGTTCTATGATCTTCATACCTGCTCCTACACTCTTATAATGTTCATATGATCCTAAATATACTCTTGTTACAAGCTTTTAACATAAAAATCATTCATTCTTAAGTTTTGATCCAAAACGAACCCATGAAACCCTAATATCGTGTTTTTCTTAAATCTATAAGTTAAAATGGTAAACCGAAGTTATAAGCTATTCTAATAATCTTAACTAATGATATTATAACCACTTTATCAAGTCTTGAAGGAATTTTAATTAAAAACCTACGCGTTTTCATTTTAAAACCCTAAAACGACCCGTTTTGATTTCTAGCTTAACGAATCATTATTTTAAACTTTTGTTACGTTAAATCTTCATATTTTAGCTTATATTAATAAGCTATAACCTGAAAATATCATTTAGAAACTTAAAATAAGCTTGCATGATATTTTGGACTTGTTTTGCAAAAGTATTCCATGCAAGAGGTATATATCGTAACTTTCTGAAATTAATAACTAAAAGGGCTGAAAATGTCATTTTATTAAATTTATAACTATAGGGGTCTATTATGTTACTTTCCGAAGTACAAGGTTTACTTTGTACATCTTTTAAACTAGAACGACCAAACTCGTAAAAGTGAAAACTCCAAGGGTATATTTTGCCATTTTTCATTCTTAAAGGTCTAAAATGTAATATTTTGAAAAAGTGTAAAAATATGTTCAAAACCTTATAAGTCATAACTTTAATTAACGGTTGACGTGCTTATCATTTCCAGTTATTGAATAAAATGCTTAAAACCGATTATGTTATAACTATTATATAATTCATCATCGATGTGCTTTTAAAATTCCTGTCCCGAATCTATATCGTATCACAATACTAGGGAGCTTCATATTAAGGGGTTTCATCTTGGTATTATATTCTGACTGAGTTGTTGGGTTTACGATTTAAAGTGCCCTAGCGCCTCAAACGTTTACTGAATGACCTCTTAATTATGATGGCCTGAACGGTGATACAATACTCCATAATAATTCAATCAAAGATGATATTCATTATGTAAAACATATTCAATCAAACTAAGACTTGAAATATTACCCCATGTTAGGTGTGACGAAGCTGTTACTTTCATTTCATATACCTTTGCAATCAACCAGATTTCCTTATACTGTTAAGGTGAAGTTCATAGCCTCGCTTTTACTTATTTACATGTTTTATAAACCCGCGAGGGGGATACATGCTTGTTACAAACTCTTTTACATACTCGTTTATTTTATAACAATGTGATTACTTTTCAAAAACTTAGTGAGTTCATAGCCTCACTTTTAAATCTCTTTAATGTTTTCATAAACCCGTGAGGGGGATACATGCTATAAATTATGAATACAAGTGTTTTCCAAATTATATGCTATCCTGATATACCATTACATCTAATGTCTAAGTTACTTTATGCCAAAAGTCCCTCGTTATCATGGACCATTATTCACTTGCGAGTGAACGCGAATATTGTGGATAGATCTATCGGGATTGACGAATCCTGTTTGTGTTAGCCGGATAGGTAACCAAACATACTATATTTGAATTTCATAGGTATATGGAAATTACCTACACCGAGGGCCATTATTTATATATATATATATATATATATATCACATCAGTTTTGGGTATATATATACACCAATCAGTTTATGTGCCATGAGCTTAGATACAATAATGAACACTATTAATACTGTGTTCTATAATAATTGTGCTCGTATAATTATTACACTATGACTTGTATTCAAACTGTTTATCATAAACCTATGAATTTCACTCAACCTTTGTGTTGACTCTTTTTAGCATGTTTATCTCAGGTAACTAAAGATATTTTTGGCACGGTGTGGTATGGACCGAACATGGCTAAACTATTATCATTCAACTTTATGTTTTCCTGTAGATTTTGGGACCTCCTTTTGTAAAACTCTGATGAATAAATGAATGATAACTAAATTTTTTTAAAACGTCTCTTTTGAGTCGTTTTCTATGATTATAATTGTTGTATCCATGAAGTAATACCCCATATTAGCATTCGCTGATATATTGCAAAATGGGGGTGTTACAGATTGGTATCTGCGCCATGGTTATAGAGAACAAGGTTAAAACCTTAACTATAACTACTTTTCTTTTCCAGCTATCAAAGTCCTCCGTGCCACTACATTCCCGAACAGTATGTAAAGATACATAACTATTATACTATTATATAAGTAACTTATGTTATTTGCTAGTGTGTTGTTACAGTTATGTTTTCGTCCCCTCAATATACTATTGTCCCCTCTGATTATGATATTAATGATACTATTCCACCACCCCAAGTTATTATTGCTCTATCAGCTATTTTACCACCATATCCAGTATTATCACTATTACCAATGTTTGATTCTCGAGATTCCTTTCCTTCTGAAAAGATTTCATCACCTGAAGACACTGAAACACCTATATTTTCATCTTCATCAGTAGGATCTTCATCAACGGTTAGATCAACTACATCACCACCAGACTATCTCTTTAATGAATCTATCTTCGCTGAGTTAGATAACTCACTATGGATCATATCACGACCACTGGGAAGTGAACCAGACCCCGAGAAACCTAATACTTGTTAAAATGTTCATCTCTAGATATCCTTCATGATTATATTCGGATTCGTCATCAAAAGTCTTCTGAGCAAGATACAAGAACTCAAGGGAGAACCACCATATTAGATCTACGTCGTTTTCAGCTTTCTAGAATCTAACCACTAGATGTATGAATAATAACACTTGTCAAATTTTACTATGTAGACAAGTTGTTTATACAATGGTGATTCCGTTATACCTCGTTGTTTTATGATACCGATTGTGTATGTCAAGATTGTCTATCCTATATCCTATCATAGGATGACTCACATCTTTATCCGAGATTACTATGATTCTTTTACCATCTGATTTTCCTTAAACCTTTAAACACCAAAGCCTCCTATTAGATCACTCATTCCATTATCTCCAGATCTATCTTTGGAAGTCTTAAATTCCAAAAATTTCGTTGAATCCTGCAATGCATTACCAAAGAATGATCATAAATCCTTGTGTTATAATTCTTATACCTTAACTTGTGATATGACTATATCGTTTTATGGATTCTTATTCTATGTCATCTTGTATATAGATGCCTCCCAAAAAACATCTGAAACCCCAGCCATAACTTTGGCTGCCATCCAACAACTGATTGTTGATGGCATTGCCGCAGCTCTGGAAGCACAAGCTGCAACAATGGCAAGTGCTAGTAATCCTAACAGGAACACCGGACCTACTGGAACTCCTGTAGCAAAAACGGGAAACTACAAATAGTTTTTTAGCTGTCAACCTTTCTACTTAAATGGTACGGAAGGAGCAACTGACCTCATTCGCTGGTTTGAGCAGCTAAATTGGTATTTTCTCATAGCAACTGTGCCAAGGAAAATAAACTGACATTTGCTACTGGTACCCTAACCGATGACGCCCTATCCTGGTGGAATGCATACGCCCAACCTATTGTAATAGATCAAGCCAATCAAATCACTTGGACCGAATTGAAAAGGCTCTTAACGAATAGGTATTTCCCTCGAACTAAAGTCAAGAAAATGGAAGACAAATTTTACAACCTGGTTGTGAAAGAAAATGATCTTAAGACTTACATTAGGAGATT
>BQNB010147598.1:4879-16417 GCA_026074375.1 Tanacetum coccineum
GATGGGTCGGTTTGTGAGATCAAGAAAAAAATATTATAATTGTTATAATTAGCTCATGGATATTTGGGAAAATGGCAATCACGAGTGGGTTGTATAAGAGATGGATGTGGATTTTATGACAACAATAAAAACTGTTATTATGTAATAATGATGGTTGAAGGTTGATGAGGGATGGTTTGTATTCTGTGAGGAATGTGAAACAATGTAACTCCCCGAATGAATGAATTAGACTACATGAAGGAGGTTAAGTTTGGAGTTGAGAGCATTTAAAGATACAACCCCAATAAATTTAGGGGCTGAATCTTTTATAAGGATAGATTGCATACAACCTAAATCTCGTCTAATTAATTTTATTAACCATCAAGATCAAATCTTTTTAACATAAAACGCCCACCGGGGCATTAAAATTAATCACGAAACCCTAATTTGTCCAATTTTATTCCTTGTAATAAAAGATTCTACATGATGGCTCATGATGTCAGTGTTGGGTTTTACGATCCAATTAACCAATTAATTAACATGAGTACGCAGCGGAATTAAAGATCACATGTAGAACACATTAATTAACAAGGATAGAAGATGTATATCTTTTAGCACAAAACGATACACCACTTAAGGTAACCGTTAACACCATCTTCTATATACGCGTGTGTATAACGTCACACGCAAAAACCCTCGAAGATCTAAAGCAAGATCTCTCTAAGTTGACACATACAATACTTTCTTAGCAAACAATGAAGTATGCTAGTACTAGTAGTGTTTAGCAAACGAATACCGAATCTTGACAATCAACCAAACGGAGAACCTCCCTTTTCCTTCTAATGGGTCGAACCAAAGAAACAAACAAAACCTTTAGGGTTTTGAGTTCGGTCAAGCAAGAACACCAAAACATGAAACCCTTTATGGGTTTTCTTGATCGCACGAACAAAGAGGAACAAAACCGAAAACCCTTATGGGTTTGAAACCGATCGAGCAAAGGAAGAGAGCAAGAGAGATTTTAGGGTTTTGATATTCTCAAGTGTATGTGAATAATGACCCAAGATCTCCTTATATAGGCTAAGCTCTCCCACCTCCACAAGGAGTGGAGTTCTCAATCGACTAGGAGAAGGAGAGAGGTAAAACCCACCCTTCCTTTATTCGGTTTTTACTTATTAGTCCCTTAAACCTTTTAATGACAAATATGTATTTATCGTTTACTAAAAACACTAATTAAACATTGTTTACGTATTAACGTGTGCGTTCCCTTAGGATCGAATAAATAACTCGAACATATATTATTTACGATGGACATATTCCAACAGAATCACCTAACCAACCACCCCTTTGGTGATTTATTCTTTTATTACAACTATAAACACGGTGGATAAGTCTTTAAACGAGTGCTTATCAACAATTATAAGAGAAATAGAGATAGTCCCCAAATAGATGCTATCTGAAATACAAAACTCACACTACAACCCAAAAACTGATAAACCTAATAAACTGATCAAGATGAATAGATAACACTAAACCAAACCCTAAAACCTTTGCTATGAAACTTGAGAGAGAAACTTGTGATATAGAGAGAGAAAATAGATGATCAACTATAAGAAACCCTAGCTTCCTTAAGCTTATATAGACCATATTTCCAAGAAGCCCCCTGCACAATAAAACTTTACATTTCTAGACCAAAGTTAGGATTAGACAAAATAATTTCATAACACACCCTTTAACTATCATAAGCTTGCTAAAAGATGTTATAACTTTTAACACCCCCTCATGCTTATGAACCAAAAAGGTTTACCATTCCAAACTTTTTTGTCAAATAACTATGCTGAAATGACCCAAGTGCCTTTATCAAAATATCAGCAACATTCTCTTTAGAATCAACCTTAACAGTTTTTATCAAACCTGATGCAACCTTTTCCTTGACCAAATGAACATCATTATCAAAGTGCTTTATTTTCTCATGCATAACTGGATTGGAAACTATTTGTATTGCAGACTTGTTATCACAATACAAATCAGCTGGTATCAAGTTATTAACATTCAAATCTCTTAGTATCTTAACAATCTACATCACCTCACAAGTAGCAACTGCCATTGATCTATACTCAGCTTTAGGTGAGGATTTAGATAAGGTAGCTTGCTTCTTGCTCTTTCATGAAACCAAACAACCATTAACAAAAACACAATATCTAGAAGGAGATCTCCTAGTGACGAGGCTTTTAGCCCAGTCAGAATAAGAGAATGAAACAATTTTAAACCACTGTTAGTCCTAAAATGTGAGAACCATTTACAGAATTACATTAGTTTACTAGGCAAGACATGTAAGGACTAAATATGTCAAGTTATGTTAGATATTTATGTCTTAGCTTATATATATATCCCTTCCTTACTTACCAGGAGGGGTGAAGAAAACTTTTGTAAAGTGTATGTGTTTGTTTCTCTCTCTAAAACACACACATCTTCCTATCTCACTTTCTCTCTCAATAATATGGCAACATTTCATTTCTATCCTCCCCGACCTCCGAATCGACCCTAGTAGTGAATTTTATATGTTAACAATTGGCATCAGAGCTAACTAGAGGTGTTTTTGTGTTTGTGATTTGCTTATTATGGGTGTTCATGGTTTCTGCTTATTATGGGTGTCCATGGCTCATTTGGTTTTTGCTTATTAATCAAAAAGCTTCAACCTTTCCTTCTCAAATCATTTCTAGCTTATTATGATAACCTAGTCATGGCTTATTTCTTGGTAAACCAACTTATTAGAGCTTATTTTAAGCTTATAAGCATGTGGCTTATTTTTAGTTCTTTTGAGTTTTTACTTATTTAAACACAACAAAGCTTTAAACTTTCCATTTAAAATCCTAAGTAGCTTATCGTGGTTGTGTTTTCGTAACTTATTTCGTCTTTAAACTGCATATTTCAAGCTTATTATATCTTCTCTATGGTTTTACTTATTACACGGTTTAAAAAGAGGAAAGGACAAAGTTTTTTGAAGGTTTTTGAAAAAGAAGGGACAATGACATAATAGTACACGCGGTTTAAGCATACTAGGCGGTTTAAACAGCTAGAATCCGGCAGTTTATCGGGTTATCTCGCGGTTTACCATTTTAAAAGTACTAGCAGTTTAACGTACGTGGTTTATCAGGTTTGAAGTTTAACTCGCGGTTAAAGATTATGACGCGATTTAACAGGTTGTGTACACGGTTTATTAGGTTAAACAGGCAGTTTAACGAGCTGAATCACATGGAATAAGGTTTATCAGGAGATTTACTGTTCGTTGTTTATCTGCTAGGTTAGGCGGTTTATAGGTTGTTACGCGGTTTATCAGTCGAGGTTTACAACATACTCGCAGTTTAAGGTCTATAACAGGCGGTTTAACTGGGTTTTCAGGCAGTTTATGTTTTAGGGTTTCTTTAGGTTCGTAGTTTAAAAAGATGTTTACACGCGGTTTAGGGTTTTTAGAATACACGGTTTAGTGTTTTATAGGTGGTTTAAGGATGTAATGTCACGGTTTAAACTTCTCCACATGATGTACAAGGTGTTGAGCTTATATGAGTGAGTTACACTCGGTTGTAACCGAGTTCACCAGGTGTCTAGCAAATTAGGGTTTGGTAATGTGTATGGTTATAAGCCCTAATGCATTTTTACACAATATACCCTCGTGGTCTACATCACGTTACACCGTATGTCCCTTTCCATGTATTAACTCCTAAACATAATAACTATTACACCGTTAGTCCTTGTTGATATCCTACTTTGATCCATGAATCAAAAACTAAAGTTAACTTTATCTTTATAGAGAGGGAGAGAGAGAGAAAGGAGTTTTAAAGAGAGAAAGAAAATAAGAAAGAAAAAGAAGGTGGAGGGATTACAATAGGATAACATGGAACACCACCCTCCTAACATGATAGGTGGGTGGTATTTTATAGTCAAGCCACAAAGGGCCTCATAGAGCTTTGTATTTGGGGCCGAGTTGCCTTTATGTGAGCTAAGGCTAAAAAACGCGAACGATATTAGATTTAATCCAAGCCCTGTTACACTTACGACTAGCCTATACAAACTAAAATGTTTAATTACTAAGATGACCGATAACATTCTTGTTTGACTTAATAAAATTAAGGCTAATAATCTCCCCCAATGTTGAGGTTATCTTGATTTAACTTTTATGCTTTGCCTTCTTTGGTCTTTAGTCTTAGTCTTTTTTTGTTTGTAATGGGCTTGTTCCTTCATGCTTTATGATCTTGAGCCTTTGTCTTTTGACCTTGAGTGCTTGAGATCTTTAATCTTGAATCATCTCCTTGTCTTGAATCATCTTGATTTGACTTTATTGATCAACTTGTGCTTTTGATCAACATTCTCATACTTGTTTTGAAAGCTTGCAATCTTGAGGTTTGTGATAATCGAAGTTGCAAAAGAGATTATGACATGTACTTGAGCTTTCATCATGTATTTATCTTTGTCGATCGATGCATATAGAGGATTGGTGGCTTGAATCCGCCATAGCTAGAACGAGTGCATACAACAACCCGACATTTGTACCTGCATTTAAATGATAGTAATAAATAGAAACTATGGACGAATATGGCTTTGCATTCGTCGGGATTCGATTGCAATAACCTTTGGTTCTGTGAGGACCGACCTGTGATTAGGTAGGTTCAATTTGGAAGAACATCCTCGATAAGGTTTCTAGCTGAAAGCGTAGGATCTTCTAACACAGATGTATTAGATTCACCATGCTTGCTTATTCTCAATACTAGAACATCTCAAAGCATACGGCACGATAAGAGTGAATCAGTTAGTTACTATCTTACTGATTAAGCCGTCAATTCATTTACTGGACCAAATTGATATCCAGTTAGCATAAGCTTGATTCATATAGAATCTTACAAGTTACCTACCGCAGTGCTGTTTGATTTTAATACCGGGAGGATTTCCATTCATCACTGTGAATACTAAAGAGCATCACTCTGAATGTTTTGGCAAGATCACAATGATAATGCGTCGGACTCTTTGATACCAATTGTTGTATATTGATGAACAACAAGTGTTTTACATGAATTGTGTCCTAATAAGATTTATAATTTGATATCTCTTGGCTCTAGACTCGATTTGTGCACTTTGGTTTTAGTACTCGGAGGCTGGAGCTGACTGCTACCTTTTCAATATCAATAATCTCAGAGTGAGATGTCAATAGATAATGTGTGTATCTCCGTGACAAATAAGACAAGTATTTTTTTGAGAGAAACTCGAATGGCTGAGAAGGGTTATGCATTGCATCACTCGGTCTATGACGACTTTTTTCAATACCAGAAATCATCTTTGTGATTCTGATAGATTATGTATTAACCCAGTTTTTTCCTAAATTATTTGAAGGGCTTCTTTCTTTAGACCCTTTATCCATACATTTTTTTTCATTCTTCGACCCATTCAATGTTTACCAAGACACAATTACTACCACCATTATCTGATTGTTCCGGTGATAACTCATGTCTTAGTCCACATTATTCCCTTTTCTCATTCATCTTTAGTCATACCTAAGGACTTCTAATCTAACTGTTGAATGTCCATGGGTCGATCCCTCCGGTTCTGGTTGGATCAACTGACTTATACCTAACTTTAACCACATTATGACTTCATCGACATCGTGAGTTAATTTGTTGTTAGGTATAATGATCGAACCCATCAAACCATTTAAAAGTCAATCAAAGTGTTTGACATAAATCAAAACGTTTTGACACTTTTAGAGTTTCATTCTTTTGAAATGCTCCCCCTACACATGTGCATCGATGTTCAAAATTGTTTAGCACATGGAGGTAAGAGTTAATTGTGCATTTGAGTCTTTAGATCACTTTGTTATTACCATACACTTTAGGCATTTTAATCCCATTTTATCCCCATATCGAAAATAATAAATCTTTTAGTATTTTAGAGACTAATTGATTAAAATTCGAGACATGAAAAGTTTCATGGGGAGAAAAATGTTTTAGCATGAATCTGTGGAATATTTTCCAGATTGCTCCCCTTCAACAATATATGGGTGATACCAATTAATGAAGAATTTAACACCACAAGATAAAAAATGATATAACACCACAAATATATTGAAGATGGGGTTAGATGCCTTGGTTAGACCACACAAAGTACGAATACTGGTATGCTTAACCGTTCATCAGTGGACATTTTCCGAAGATAAACATATGAGTATGTAAAAAACATACCCTTGTGTACAGTGGTGCTAGAAACATGAGCACATAATTTTGAAATGACATTAATAAGGTCTTGAAAATTTGTGCCTAGTCTCCATGTGTATTTGACACTAAAGTACCACATTTGAAATCTACATAATGTTTTTAGATACATAAAATTAACATTTATGAGATGTATCCATAAACATTAAAAGGCTTTTGGTTTTAAAAGCCCCCCTCAAAAATTGATCCACATAAATATGACATTTTTGAGTACCATAATTTTTAGAAATTATCTAAGGAAAGGAGTGTTGAACACACAATTTGAAAGATACCACAAATAGTCTACCATATATTAGCAAGATACCACAAATTGTTAATTATTTTGAAAAGAATTTGACTTTAGAAGTTATTGTTGAAAAATTATGTTCAACGATTTTGAAAACCACATGATAAAAGACTTCTCTTCTAGTTTAGAGTAAGCGCACTCAAACGTACACTTCCCTAACGTTTGGGACCATGTTACAGTCTGAGGTAACTGTAAGCCATCGAGAAAAGTTAGAAATGATATGTTTTACAGCATTTAAACTCTTGCTCAAACTTCATTTACACACCCATCTCAATGTTAAACAACATTTCTAGGTACGTAAATGTTATCGGTTCCAAGAGACATGTCTAGGAGATTCTTTTTTGGTATTTTTGAAAATTTTCGATTTTGTATTTTGTTTTTGAAAGATTTTATATATTTGTATTTAGTTTTCTTGGTTTTATATTTTTGTATTTGAATTTTAATAATTATATACAAGTACGATGTTTGATATATCAAGCAAATTCATTTGCCAGAGCCTCCAGTTCTGCTGGAATCAAACATCTCATACCAAGTCGTCTGACGAGATACTTAAACCTATCTTTTGACAAAGCTTTAGTAAACAGGTCAGCTAACTAATATTCAGTTTTGACAAATAATAATTCTACAATACCCCTTTCTACCTGTTCCTTGATAAAGTGATATTTGACATCGATGTGCTTTATGCGAGAGTGTTGGACTGGATTGCACGAGATGGCTATGGCTACCTTTGAGTCAAAATACATAGGTATTTTGTCAAAGTAAAAGCCATAATCTGTGAGCTAAGTTCGCATCCAGAGAACTTGAACACAACATGCAAATAGAGACACATACTCAGCTTCTTGGACAACCAGCTGACTAGCTTATCACCTTTTAGAAATTGTATACCTCTAGATGTGCTTTTGTATGTGTCAAGGCATCCCGTGTGATCCGAATATGAAAAATCAGTTAGTTCGAAACCGATGTCCTTCGGATACCAGAGTCCTATGTGAATGGTATTCTTAAGGTACTAAAAGATCCGTTTTACTTCCTTGAGGTGCTTCTCATTTGGTCTTGCTTGATAACGCGCACAATAACATGTTGCATGTACAATATCTGGTCTACTTGCTGTTAAGTATATTATGCCCTGACCATACTATTATATTTTGTTTGGTTAACGAGAGTACCACTCAAGTCATCATCTAGGGGTTTAGTAGCCATTGGTGTACCAATGCTATTGTTGTGCATTAGTTTTTCAAACTTTTTAGAAGGATTTAGGTTTGTGGACCCGAAAATGATATCATCAACATAAATTTGCACGAGCAATATGTCTTCCTCGTGTTTAATTGTGAACAGAGTTGGATCAATGGAACCTTTGGAAAAACCTTTGGATACTAAGAATTTAGAGAATTCATCGTACTACACTCTTGGAGCTTGCTTGAGTCCATAAAGTACCTTTTTGAGACTGTAGATTTTGTCAAGATGATGTGGATCTACAAATCTGTCTGGTTGACTTACGTACACTTCTTCCTTTAAAGGCCTGTTAAGAAGAGTTGTCTTGCCGTCCATCTAGTAGATAGGAAATGATTTGTGTGAAGCATAGAATATCCTGACTGCTTCCAATCGAGCAACTAGTGCAAATGATTCTTCGAATTCTATTCCTTCTTTTTGACGATATCCCTTAGCCACAAGATGTGCTTTGTTGCGGATTACAGTGTTCTCTTCATCATTGTTTATTTTTCCATAGCTATTTCATGTTGATAACATTTTTTCCATATGGTCTGTCAACTAATTCCCAAATATCTAGTCGTTCAAACTGATGAAGTTCCTCTTGCATCGCTTCTATCCAAGCATGATCAGCCATTGCACACAAGATCAGCCATGGCTTCTTTGATGTTATTTGCTTTTGTGCGACTCACGATGAGTGCAAACATACACATCTCGCCATCGGTTTCTAGCTGTCGTCTTGTTCGGACTAGTTAAGAAGGATTTCCAGTAACTTGTTCTAAAGGGTGATCTCTTATCTAATGGTGGTCAGAAGGGTATCTTTGGTAGATTGTATGCATGTTTGATGAATAAACATGGTGAGATGATGACTCCCCCACTTCATGTGTCGGTGTACCAAAAATGTTGAAAAATTCATCTTCATCAACCATTACATTTTCTGCTTGATCAATGTTCTCAGTAGTAGTGACAACTAGTTCTTGAGTTGTAGGTTCAGGTGTTGTTTGAATATCCAATTGAGTTGTGTCTGCAGCAAAGATTATTGAAGTAGATGGAGTTGTGTTTGATTTATGACGTTTATCGGATGCATCAACAGTAGGAACATCGGAAGACTTCGACACAACTTAAGTAGCTCCATTGAATTTTTTATCAGACATCGGACTGAATAGCGTATCTAACTCATTAAGTGATGTTGTTACTGTCACATCTTCTAGTGAAACATTCTATTGACTTTGTGAATCGAGACTTAAAACTGTTATGTTCAAGTGTCATAGTCTGACATTTTGGTGTGGGGTCAGAACTGACGTGATCTGACACCAAAAGAAGCAATTCGTCAAAGTTAACATGAATGGTTTTAACTATCAATCTTGTTCTCTTGTTATATACTCACTAACCTTTTGACTAAGTAGAATACCCCACAAAAATACACGCATTACCTTTTTCTTTCATCTTGTCAAGATTCTCACCATCTCTGACAATGTAGCACAAGGAGCCAAAGATGTGAAAGAATTTGGCTGTATTTTCTTCCATTAATGATGTGGTAAGGTGTTTTCTCATGTCTAGGGATTTGCAAGTGAACGATTTTAAGTAAAAATGCTGTTGCAATTGCTTCAGCCTAGAAGAACAGAGGAATTTTAGCGGCGCTTATCACTGTTCGAGTAGTTTCAACAAGAGTACGGTTCCATCTTTCGACAACGCCATTCTGTTCAGGTGTTCAAGTAGTGGACGGTTGGTGTTCAATACCTTCTTGAGACAAGTATGCATGAAGAGTCTTATTTAGATGCCTTTGTTAGTTCTCTCTGTTCTTACTTGAGCTTGAAGTCCTCTTAGAATCAATTTGAGGAAACTAATGAGAACTTATGGAGTTTCATCTTTGGATCTTAAGAAGCGAGTCCAAGTGTATCTAAAGTAGTCATCAACAATTACAAGTACATACTTATTTCCATTGATACTTTCTACTCTCATGGGACCACATAACTCTATGTGTAGAAGTTGTAACCTTCTTTTGGAGCTTGGGGTTGTTTTTGTCTTAAAGGACTTACGCTTAGGTTTTCCCAACTCACAAGAAGAACAAAGATGATCTTTGATGAATTTCAGGTTTGGTAGGCCAGTCGTAGTATCATTATTTAAAAGCAAGTTAATGGTATCGAAATTCAAATGAGAGAGACGATGATGCCATAAACAAGCTTGTGACGATGAAGCTTTAGCCATTAAGCAAATTGGATTGGGAGAAGTTGTTTCTTGAAGAGTGATGGAATAAAGATCTGTTTCATAAGAACCTGTGAGAAGATCATTTCCTTTCAAATCATGAACATAGCATGTAGATTTCTGAAAAGCAACTTCTAAATCCGCATCACAAAATTGACCGACCGAGAATAAATTATGATTTAGCCCTTCGACATAGTAAACCCTTTTGATAGTGACATTTCCTTGAACCAGATCTCCATATCTGAGAATCGGTGCAAACTGATCATTACCAAACCGCACCGTACCCAGAAATTGCTCCACGAACATAGCACCCAAAGTCTACTATGAATAAGATAATTTTGACGAGCTGTAAAAGAATTATAATACAATGGATTATTGGATAAATTGGATCTCCTAACAATCTCAGGTTCTAAAATATTAGTAGTTCTAGATTCAGTTCCTAAAGGCACACTAACATTTGGTTTAATATTCCCTATTTTGGACTTAGGTTCCCATTTGTATCCTGGTGGTGTAAGCTTAGTGTACCACCAACTACATGCCTTACTAACATGCTCATATAGCTCCTTTAATGTACTTCTAGGTTTCAGGATAGTAGATTTTAAAGCAACTATCTTCTTACGGGGTGTTGCAACAGATTGGTTCATTAATCGCTTGGGTTCTCTAGCACTAATAGGCACAGCAATAGGCTTCTTAGTTCTCGAATTTATGCCATTAATATAATGAAGAAAACACAAATCATGATTGTCATTGAAGACATCAAATAACGTCTATTTTATAGCATCATCTATCCCATGCAATTAACCTATTTTGTTTAATTATTGCAAAGAATTGTTACTTAATCGTTTATATTTGAGAATTACAGTAATTACGGAGTACTTGGTGAATATTAGCAAAAGGCACGCATTCTGGAGCTTAAACAAAGATATTTTGAAGATTACTATTCTGACAACCAATACGCCATATCCATTAAGGAAGATACGGCGTATCCGTGCATGCACTCACCAAAGACCACAAAGGAAACAAGTCCAATACGTCGTATCCAGGAAAGGTAATTGATATTTGCTTAATTGTATATGTAAATTACCCGGGATTTTGCCAAATAAAAGCCATAAAAATGCCAAAAGAATAGAAAAAGTGTGCTTTTGTGTCCAATTGTGCAGGAAAGGATTACAAAGACAAAAAGAAGCAAAAACTGTCAAAAACCGACAAGGAACGAAAGAGACAAGAAAAAGAGTGAAGAATCAGCCAGAAATCAAAGCCGGATCAGCCCGACACAGAAATAAAGAAAGTCAAAGACCCCAATTGAAAGTCAAAGGGCAAAGAATGACAAGTGTTCAAAGATTAGAGGCTTATTTTGAAGTTTTGAAGATCAAGGACCAAAATTGACAAAAGAGGAAAGTGTTTTATTAAAGAAGAAAGAGAAAAAGAAAACCACAAGGACTGAATGTGTTAACTTGAAACCCTATTTTACACTAAAAGGGGCGGAGCAAAGAAAGGGACTACTTTTGCCAACCTTTCAAAGTTTCGTAACAGACTAACAACCCGTAACAGATTTTCCCGCCCAATTTCCACACAACCCAAATTCGATTTTTCCCACACCCCGCTCCT
>BQNB010147600.1:0-16416 GCA_026074375.1 Tanacetum coccineum
TTACAATGTAGTTTCTTTATATTTCTTTATTTTTGAAATGAATGAGTTATGAATGAAAATTGCAGTCTGCAAAGCATATCCAATGTTGTCAAATGAGCATGAGTTTTGAATGGAAATGTAGTATGCAAATGTAGTCAAATGAGTTTTGAATGGAAATGTAGTCAAATGAGCATTTACATTTGCAATTTGACATTAGAAAGTTAAACTGCAAATGCTAAATGACAAGAGAATTTGAATGGAAATGCACTTTGCAAATCATATCCAAACACCCCCTTACGTCAAACAGCATTTTAAAAAATAGGAGTTTTTGCAGTTCAATGAAAATACGGTCAAATGAGCATTGCATTTGAAGTTTGACTTTAGAAAGTCAAACTGCAAATGCTAAATGAGATGAGCATTTGAATGGAAATGCAGTCAAATGAGCATTTACAGTTTGACTTTCTAAAGTCAAACTACAAATGCTAAATGGCATGAGTATTTAAATGGCATGAGCATGAGCATTTGAATGGCATGTGCTTTTGCATTTGCAGTTGCAGTTAACACTCTGCAAATCATATCCAAACACCCCCTTAAGTCAAACTGCATTCTGCAAATTGTAGTCAAACAATAGCATTTGCATTTGCAATTTGACTTTCTAAAGTCAAACTACAAATGCTAAATGACATGATTTATGAATGAAAATGCAGTTTGACTAAAGAGATTTGCATTTGCAGTTTGACTAAAGAAAGTCAAACTGTAATTATAGTCAAATGTAATATACAAAATCATATCCAAACACTCTCTTATGTAGTCAAAATGAAAATGAAATTGAGTACTTTATGATGTTGAATTTTTATAAAATAGTTACACTTAGTATTATTTTTTCTAAAAAATCATGGATGATTTCAACTCATTAGAGATATAGGAAATCTAGTATGAAGTTCTAATTAGGTGTTTTTGTATTTTATTTATGGTCATAAAGTGACTATAAAATGCTGCGTTTTCGGGTAAAATGTTGATCATTGGAATTATGAATAAATGGATTGGGTAAAGTCAGTCATGGTGTCGGGATGACCCATGGAGGTATCTAAACACCTTAGAAATCCATCATATGATTGTTGCATGGATTTAAGCATTTGGCTTAGTCGCGTGTAACACAATTATATTTTATTGTGTAGTTTTGTGATAGGAAATTTAGGAAGCTGCATTGAGCATCAGGTGAGTTTCATAGTCCTTCTTTTTACATTGTTTTTAAATTGGGATGGAAATGATGCAAATGGTTTTAAAATGTTTTAATTGTTGTGATTATGTGGTTTAGTTGATGCATAGACATTTTTGCGGCTATTATATTGTTAGCCTCAAAATATTGAGTCGAACAATGGAAGTTCGTTCATTATATTAGGTCTCGGTCATTTAATTAATTATACGTTGTAATAGGCTAGAAGGGTATTGTATGTGTATCGGGCTAAAGCCCAAGTCAATCCCGAGCCCGGCCCAAGTAAAAGCCTACACACCCCATGTAGTTGTGTAGGGTATTTATACCATTTTCCACTATGGAAAATGGTGTTGATTCTCATTTGTTCATTTCTCATTTGAAAGAATTAACCAACTCTTTTCCTCTCTAATTTATCTCTAACTTCTCTTTAAATACAATTCTTCCATATTTTATCTCATCTTATTTTTCTTGTTTCAATAATGAAGTGAAAGTGATATATTGGGTTCCGACATAATGATAAAACCATTGACTAAATAAATGAAACAATGCATTTGACTAATGTTACATGTTTTCATGGTTTCCAACACTAATGTTACATGTTTTCATGGTTTTCAACAAAACCACTTCGTTTTTTACCCATTTAACCTACTGCCATCTTTACCTATTCCTGTTTTTTTTGTTTCAGCTTATATAGCTGCCTTATTTGCTTTTGAGCTTATGTTTCATGAGCTCACTTTTTGTGGCTTATTTTGAAACTTTGCGGCTTATATAAGCTTATGATATAACAAACTTATATAAGCCGAAAAGTTTGAAACTAATCTGTAAAAAGTGAGCATAGAAACATAAACCCAAAACCAAATAACCCATAATACCCACTCGATTCATGTAAAACATAAAATATACACAATGAAAAAAAAATCTTTATAACAATAAAAAAGGATCAAACCTTTACATAAAGATTAAACCCCAAACCTGCTCTTCTTAATGTTCGACATGTTTCGCCAATTTCGTTTTACCAGCATTTAATTTTAACATGTTCGAGGTCACCCTTTTAGACAAAAAATTAAAGCACCTAAAAGTTTATATATATTCACCTGTAATTGCCTTAGTTTGTGCATAAACGACTTGCATAGTGGTTGCAACTTCTCGCTCTTGTTATATGTTAACCTAAAAAAACATGAATTGTTTTAGGCATTCTATCGGATAGTTGATATTCATAAAAAATAACATCTTTTAGTGAACATAACATTCAGTTAAATACTTTAATAGAATCAGAACTAAGAATATGTATCCCAACATTAAAATGAATTATATCATTATGTTTAAAATTAGAATCTTAAGAACAAAGATATCCTACCTGAAGTCATGAAAGGTTAACAGCTGATGAAGAATGAAAGGGTGTTGATTGTGATTAGTTTCCTGAATAATGGTAGCTGCAAATACTCAAGAAAAAACCCAATTCAATTAGGTCAAGAAAAACCCCAATTCATTAATGCACATAAATCCTAATTATATCAAATCAAATAAAAGCCGAAAATATTATAATGATCGTTGATTAAAAACTAAAAATGGGTAATTAATTTCTTACTTTTTGAGCAAAGTTTTCATCTTGCGTGATTTGAGTTCGATTCTTGTGATTATTGCTTCTACGTAATCTGCTTCAACATGTTCTCCCCCAAAACAACGCAACTTGATTTTGTGGGTTAGATGAATAAGAGTGTGTGGAGAAGGTGTTTTGTTCACCCAGATGTCAAAGCCTATGAATATGAAAAAGTGTGACGGTGATGAATCAAAATAGCCTTAAACTGCAAACATTTTATTGATGAAACCCTTCAACTGTGTTTTTTATTTTGTGGATTTGATGTATTTTTTTGGTTTTGTGGGATTGGAGTGTGTTAGAGAAGGGGGAATACAGGTGGATATTTGGAGGTGAAAACACGTATGAAGGTTTATAATGAAGAAGATAGCTGTTCGGTGAAAAAAAAAACTATTTGGGTCGGGCGGTTTTGTCATTAAGTGCATTTATTATACGCATTGGAACAACAATCTCACGTTTTAATATTATAGGTATAATTTGTTCTTTTGGAGGATCTTATCATGTGTAACAGCTATTAAATATCTAAACCGTCACAAATTTTGGTGGTGAAAAGAAATTCCGTGATGAATTATTTTTTAGATATCAATATCAATACTTAATTATAGGAATTTAGGAGTATATCTTATACATTTAATATGCTTGTGGTTTGTCGGGTATAACGGTTTTAGTCTAATAGTTTAAAACGTAACGGATACTCTCCGGTTTTGGTCAACACTTTTGGTCCTTGTGGTTTGTCGGGTATAACGTTTTTGTCCAAAAATGGACCAAAAGTGTTACGGGTCGACCAAAACTGGACAGGATCCGTTATGTTTTAAACTATTGGACTAAAACCGTTATACCCGACAAACCACAAGGACAAAAAATGTAGTTAACTCTTTTACGAATGTCTTTCACACATAGCGTTTATAAGCATTTAGGAGTGATGAACCTTGAACATTATGAATTTTAATGTTTGTTTGACAAGCAACAAGTATCCTTATCTTTTTTTTCGAAATGATCATATTTCCATGAATTAGTATTTACCAACGTGAAACATTTATTAGTTGTTTTCCACATTATGATTACATATACAACTACTTTACCAACCATTTTAATAAAAAAAACAGTTAGTAGTTATAGCTAATGCTCACTGATACTACTTATTGTTCTGGTTTAATACACACTTTACATTTGAAAGTGTTGGGAAACCTGCACACTTTATTAACGAAAATCGAATAATAGTAATACGTAATTAACAGAAAATAATTAAAACAGTAAATAAAGAATGAGGCTCGTGTTTAACACGATTCCCTTAAAACAAATTCGCCGTCTGTTTCCCAGGGTACAACGTCCAAAGCTGTTGTACAGCCGGACTAGACAACTTGCCTGAAAGATTACGGAAAAAGGACGAGTGTTTCTGATCGAAGGAACTGCTGGAAAGGCTGCTCAAGACGCTGCTGTTATGGTTTAATTGGAGTTCGTTTTCTGTGTTTTAAAACCGAATGAGAAAGTCAGCTTATGTAGGCTAAACCTAGCTTGGTCACCAAGCCAAGTTAACAGATAAGCAAGCTAATTTAAATATGATATATATCTAAATGTAATTAGATAAATCTGTGATTTAAATATACACAGAATATTCTAGAAACATTATCTAATAAGGAAACGAAATCAGCAGCAAAAACATAGACGCGTAGGCGAACCACCGGAGCTGCATTCGTGTCCGCAGGTCGCGCGGGCTCGCATGAGTTCAGTGGAACCGAACCCATCTTGGCCCAGAAACCCATTTTTTGCACCCCCCCTCGCACGTAGGCGTGGGGAGCATAAACCCCACAAAGGAATTTAGAGGTCACTTTAAAAGGTTCCTTATAAACCCATTCCCACTTTGGGCGATGTGGGATAGTTCTTGTTTCCCAGATTTTGTGTTCTACGTGCCTCACTTTGAGACACGATATCTCATTCATCTTAACTCCACTTTGGACATACTTTAGCTCGTTGCGAAGCTCTCTTCGAGGAGAACGCAAAGCCCCAATCATATATAAGTATATATAACATCTACATATATTAAATGATGTCCAAAGTTAGCAAAAACTCATTTTGCTAAACCATTTTTCCAACAATCCCCCACATGAATGGAGATCGGTCGAAAACACCCGAAAATTTTGGCAAAATTTCTGCGGTTAAGTCCTGCATAGGATAGGTAGGTGTGACCCTTTGAACCTTCCCTTGTGAGATGCACTTAGTCTCCTAGGTCTGAGTAGACGCGATGTCCTTGAACTCAACACCCGTTTATGTAGACGACAATACACACTCACACAGGACTCTCCCTGACCTTGTCAAGTCCTCATAGTCGTGCCCGTCATGGTCATGAGCACTAGCCTGGTTCTGTAAGAGCTCTTAGGAATTGCGCCCCCACAATTCCCTTCGAAGCGACCCCACTTCTCTCTCACATAGGGTCTCTTGAATCTATGTTTATGATTTCAATCCTAAATCATTAAAGCCATATGTTTACACTCATCAACAAAGGTGTCACATGTGTTATAGGAATGGGACTAGGAAGTTACAAGTTAAGTACACCACTTTGAAGTGTGTTACCTCTTGCGAGCAGTGGATTATTGGAATGTTTAGATACATTCTCAAACCTAGTTTGAGCAATAGTATCCCCCATGGTTTCTTGACGCCTGGGACCACCACCTAAAGAAGTTCCTAGGGAACTAGATTCATTATGTGTTGCCTTGGATCGGGTCTTAGCTATGTTACCACTGTCCTGTTCTGCTTCTAAGCTAGAAGCAGTAGTGGCAGCCCTCACCAAACTGTCATCCAACTCCTTATAGACAGCCTCATCTGCTACATGTTTAGTTGGACCACTACTAAGGTATCTGAGTGTCCTTACTCGTTGGCTTCCTAGGTTTTTTTTCTTTTGAGGTTGAGATGTTGATGGTTGAATAAAAGTGGGTGTGTGATGGGGATCAGTGGGATTTGCTGAACCTTCACCCATTTTTTCTTGATCTTATACCACTGTTGTTTGGAATAATGGTGTTTCCCTTGCAGAAAAACCTTTCCCTACCCTCTCATATTCCCAAATATCTTCTTAGTATGAGAGGGTACAATAGATATTCTGTTGTGAGTAGGCATCCCTTCAAGTTGATTATCTAAAAAGACTTGTATAAACCTTGAATACATCAAAAATTTGCCCACATTATTCAAGTTCTTCACCATACTTTCAAAAATGTATTTTGAAAAGTTGAACTTCTGGTTTGTAGCTAAACAGATAATTGCAGATGCCATAGTGCTACTAAATTCATTCCATGCAGAAATCTTAGAACTTAGGTATTGTAAAATAGTATGAATCAGAAATTTTCATTGTGGGGAAAAGAATGCCTTATAGAAAGTAAGCTTCTGTGAAATTTTCTCATACCCCATCAGTGTAAGCTATTCAAAGATGGTAGAATTGGGTAGACAATCAACACCTTCAGCATCATCTAGTTGAAGATCTCTTCTCACAGTTGATTCAGTTATGATTATCTTCTTTCCATCCACTAGGGCATGCAACTGTACTTCCCCATTGACAGTTTTGGCTTTGACAGTAGACCAGAACTGTTCTAAGCACAAAATGTATATAGTGGGATTGATCGTTAGTGCATATCTTATAGGATTTTCATTCAGAAAATCCACTATCTGCTCAAACCCTTCACTTTCTACGGGTTTAGACAAAAACACGACCAAATTGTGAGTATCTGCAAACTTTAGATCCGCCATTTGTGTTGGGTTTTGATAATGAATGATAAAATTGAGTTAGGGTTTGTTATTAGAGAGTATATGAGTGAATGAAATCGATTAAATGAGTGATTGGAACCCTTAATCGAAGTATTTATGAAAATACCCTTAACTGTCACCAGCAGTAGTAAGTTACGCCTGGCAGCATTAATTTTCACCAGCAGTAGTAAGTTTATGCCTAGCAGCATTAACTTTCACCAGCAGTATTAAGTTTATGCCTAGCAGCATTAACTTTCACCATCAGTATTAAGTTTATGCCTAGCGGCATTAACTTTCACCAACAGTATTAAGTTTATGCCTAGCAGCATTAACTTTCACCATCAGTATTAAGTTTATGCCTAGCAGCATTAACTTTGAGTTACCAGCATTAACTCCAATTTCATTCCAAACACTCTGTTTGTTTTTAATATATTCAACTCTCTTTCTGTTTTTCAACTTACCACTTCTCTCAATTCTTTTACTCGCCAAATCATTATGTCTGTTTTTATTCCACACACATCTCTTTCTGTTTTTATTCTCACCAATTCTCTCAATTCTTTTTCTCACCAAAACTCTTTGTCTATTTTCTCTAATAAACAGCTTTTCCATCATCAATCTAACACTTTTCTTTTCTTTTTCTACAAAATGTTAGTCCAAAAACCAAAAAAACACAATCCATAGCAATTTTCACAATAATCACAGTATTAATTATACCTAATAGTATTAAGTATAACTAATAGTAGAAACTCATCAGTATTAAGTATAACTAGCAGCACTAATTATACTTAACAGCAGAAACTTTTAATGATGTGAATAACAATACTAATTCATACAAAACTCAACATAAAGAGATAAAAGATTTTAAGGATTTAGCATTCCAATACTAGCAATCAAATATTGAAACCTACTTACATCAAAAGCTTTCGTAAGTAAATCTGCAACATTCTTGTCAGTATGGATTTTGACCATTTGAATCAACTTCTTTTCATTGCAATCCCTAATAAAATGATGTCTAATCTCTATATGCTTTGTTTTTGAATGAAAAACATGATCTTTAATTATGCAAATAGTACTGTTATTGTCAATAAAGATCTTGGTATGCATAAAATTGTACCCATAATCAAGTAGTTGATTCTGAATTTAAAGCACTTGTCCACAACAACTTGAAGCAGCTACATACTCAGCTTCTGTTGTGGAATTTGCAACAACTATCTGCTTCTTGCACTGCCATGATATTAATCTACTTCCAAGGAATTGGCAACCTCCTGTTGTAGACTTTCATTTTCAAAAGTCTTTGATCCAGAATATTCTACATCAAGTATGCTACCAAATCAAAACAGAGCATTTTTAGATACAAAAGAACCAATTTTGGTTGACCTTTTAAGTACCTAAAAATCCTTTTCACAGCATAAAGATGTGAAACCTTTGGATTGATTTGGTATCTAGAACAGGCACATAATTGCCAAACATGTTGTCATGTTGGAGGATGTAAGAATACATCAATGAACCAATCATTGACCTATACATATGAACATCCACTTCTTCACCATCTTCATCTTTGAGCAGAGGCTTTTGAGTTTCCATTGGTGTGCTTGCAGTCTTGACTTCTGTAAACCCAAATTTCTTTAGAATTTCACCAACATATTTATCTTGACTAATAAATATGCCATCCTTCTTCTGCTGCACTTGTAATCTCAAAAAAAATGTAAGTTCTCCCATAAAACTCATCTAAAATTTCTCATGCATCAACTTCTCAAATGCATTGCATAGCTCCTTCTATGTTGAACCAAAGATGATATCATCCACATATACTTGGACCAACAAAATATCACCTTTGTACCTTTTGATGAATAAGGTTTTGTCAATTTTCCCTCTTTAAAACTCATTGTCCAACAGATATGTTGACAAGGTTTCATACCAAGCTCTAGGAGCTTGATGTAGTCCATACAATGCTTTTTCAACCTTGTACACTCTATAGTTGCATACACAACACGTCGAACAAGTACGCAACAATGCTAGTCGTAATTTCACGAGCTCCAAACACCATGTATGCTTCTTTTACTTGAACCGAAAACCAAACAACCTTTGTATGTTGAACCGAAAATCAGGAAACCCTAATTAGGGTTTTATCAAATTCGGTTGAGGGTGAAAACCTAAAACCGAAAACCCTAATTTGAGGTTTTGTTGTTGTCGACTAAAGGAGAACCAAACACCACCGAAAACCTTAGGTTAGGGTTTATTGTTTTCGAACTAGAGGAGAACAAAGATCACGGAAAACCCTTTAGGGTTTTTAATCTAAATCCAAGGTGAGGAGAGAGAAGAACTGACAATCCCTAAGAGGGAGAAATTCGGTTGAATATTTAGGGAGAAAGAGAGCACCGAATATTGTAGGTGTTTTGTATTGTGAATGAATGAATTATGAGGCTAGGGGTAGGTGTTTATATAGGCACCAAACCTTAGATCTAGATAAACTAGAAAACCTCTAATTCCCTTCTTATCACAATATCTTTTCCTTAATTATAAAATTGATCTCAAAACCCTTCTAGATCTCTCCTAGGGGTCGGCCACAATGGAAGCAGCCACAAGGTTCGGGTTTTATCAATTTTAGTCCATTCGATTCATATTTAAATAGTCTTTAAGTTAGTTATAAAATATAATGGTAACAAACGGTTATTTAAATTTTTACGTAAAGCATATTAAACCTTTAATAATAAGTAATTATATATTAAATGTTTAATAAACGTACTCTTCGTGTCTTAACGTGTTTGCCCCCAATAGGCTCACGTATTTCTAATCGTATAACATGCGTATCCGACTCCCACTTTCCAACAACTGTGAGAGCATGATGAATGTTTTTATCAGTCATGGAGTTGACTAGAAAGAATAAGGGAAAAAAATAGGGCGAAGGAAGGATCGATTTAGGTAAAGAGAATAGGCTGTGATACCATGAAAGTTATGAACGTGTTGTCTGCTCTCATTCATTGTCATCAATATATACAAGGGTACTAGGATATACATTGACTCCTAAAATTACTCTAACAAACTAAGATACAAACTAGGAGATATACATGAATACTATAACATATTTATCTAATAAAGGGTATATAGAGTGCAAATGAAAGTGAAAGATAAATGTAAAAATGATTGCGTAAAAAGGATTTATATAAAGTGAAAAATGAGCAAGTAAAAAGAGTGAAAATGTTTGTTTTTTTTTTAAAAAAAATTTGAAGTTTGAAAATAGCCATTGGACCCTCTAACGGTAAAAAAATTGCAAAAATTCGTCTCTTGGCGCAAGTCAAAGAATTGGCCTCGATATCATGGTTTGGGTTTGGCTTGATTACACGTCGGACCTCTTATGTATAGGAACCAAATTGTTTTTGATATAAACACACTAATTATAAGCAGATTTCTATTAAGACTTTGAGACTTAAACCACACACAATCTTTTAAACTCTACATATACAAACAAATAACAAGTATTATAGAAGTTTATTTCTCGCACATAGTATAAAAGACTAAAAATGACACTATCCAACAAGTGTGCTCTCAGAGCTACTAGGTAGCCATATTAATTTAACTTATACTTTTCATTAAAATTGTGAAAATGCATTTAATAGATATTGATTAAAGATAGTATAAATTTTCATGATTATTTGTAACGAGGATGTAGACCTGTGTTCTGCAGCGTGACGATTAGCAGGCGTCGTTTTGGGTTGGCGGAAGTGGATTCGGTGGTCTTTCCGTTGTCGTTGCGTTATTTTATTGTTATTATGGCGAACGGACCGATAACCTCAGGGCTATTTTTGTAAATTGCAAAAAAAAAGTTAACTTAACTTAACGACCGATCCCAAGAACTATTTTCGTAAATTCTAAAAAAAAAACTAACGGTCATTACTTAACAGCCGTTAGTGGGGGGTATTTTGTAAAATTTTAAAAGTAAGGGTAGTTTTCGTAATCTAACACACAGTGAGAGGCGGTATATTTTTGTAAATTGCAAAAAAAAATTAAGTTATTTCGTAAATTCTAAAAAAAATAATATTAAACTAACGGACGTTACTTAAAAGCCGTTAGTGGGGGAGGGGGTATTTTGTAAATTTTTTAAAAATGATGATAGTTTTCGTAATTTGACACATAGTGCGAGGGGTATTTCGTAAATACCCGAGGGGCTATTTCGTAAATACCTGCGGGGTAAAGGGGCGGACCGGGTCGGGTCGACCCGGCGTATTAAATGCACCCAGGTCGGGTAACCGGGGAGGACCGGGGAGGGTCAACCCGGCGCATTAAATGCACCCGGGTCGGGTAACTGGGTCGGGTAACCGGGTTCTGGTCGACTCGGCGCATTTAATGCACCCGACATTTCCTTGTAATTGTATTGTTTTATAATACGAGGCATTCAGACCCATGCGTTGCACACGGGTTGTATGTAGTTGCTAAGTGCGTATGTGTTGTTGCGTTGGGGATGTGTAATTAAGTTGGTGCATATATTTGAAAGGTGACGTGTAATGTTTAAGTAAGTAACTACTATAAAATAATTTGAACTTTAAGTTGAGTTAGCGGAAAGTTGAACGCATATAGTTCTTTAAAAATTAGTTTTAATCGGATGAAGCCATATAATGTTATTGTTTATCTTGGATCAGTATTAGGTATCCAAGAAGACAACTATCTTCTTTTCTTCCCACAACCAAAAAATATCGTCTTATTAATTGGAACTTTAAATTTGCACACGCAGAGACATTGACTTTGTGGGTTATTCATTGTCGTCGTCTATTAGCACTACAACGTTTTGCCTCAACATGTCTACTTATAAACCCACTTCTTTCCCCCCACCTTTCTCTCCATCTTCCATGATTTGGGTCAATATGTGTTGGGTAACCGTGATCAACCTGAATGTTGTCACGAAAGACAATAAGTACTTCATGTTGAATCTTTCGAAGGCCAAAATCTTCTTCCATCTACACTACTCGGAAATAATATGTGCTAATATCGTTAGTTATGGGCCTTTAAAAGCGAAAATAATATGAACTACATCAAGTCCCCGTACAACAATTATTCAAATCAACAATAGGTAAGTCCATAAGTATATCTCACATAGTAAGGACTAAAATAAAAAAGCATTGTTCTTAATGTTTAAGAATAACGAGGTTTTGAACCCGCGCTTTGCTGCGGAGCGCGGGGTTATACATTGTAATACAGGAGGGGAGGGGAGGGGGAGGACATATATCACTTAAATAAATATTCATTGTAGCAATATTGAACATACATAAACAAATTGAATAAGTTCATATGAACTTGCACCAAACATCCTAGAAACTGATATACATGTCTGTCTAATTATATTTTCCGAAAGAGAGTAGTGTATGCCGTTGGTCTACTGTTCATGCCTTGTTTTTTTTCTGGGACGCTTCATCTTTGATGTCCCACTTGTCTTTGAAGAGTTCCCTTTTTGCTGGTGCCTTGATGTCTTCACGATTTGCCTGAGGCTGTTTTGAGCGGCTCTCTAGTTGCAGGTCTGATTTTGCTCATTCTCTAAAGACGCCATACTCAAGGATTTGGATGGTCTGTGAGAATCATTTCTATGTTTAAAGTCATTCTTCTTGTTGTCGGTTAAATAGTCAATGACCTTTTTCTTAGACACTGGCGTACTCTGAGTACTCCCATAAGATTTTTGTTTTATTGATGTTTTTGTTATGCTTTTCGAGTGCAACAGTTTTCCAATATTCTTGTGAGTCTCTTCCATTCCTTCTCCTGCCATGGTTATTATCTATGCATTCAACTATCAAACAAAACAAATGAGTCAAGCTTATGGAGGGTGTCTGAGATTGCTAAAAAAAATTATGGCCATCTGCTTAATGGTGTTCATCTCTCTACTCCGCAAAACTTTATAATATAATAAACTTGAAATAAGCAAATCCAAACACTATTTCCTAAGGCGCCAGCAAAATCCGGTTATCAATTATTGTCTTTAAAGTTACATACATCCAAGTTTGCTTTATAAAATCTCAAATTTCTATTGTCCCGAATAAAGTAAATCATACACCATCATATGTAAAAAAATGTATGGTTATGTTTACCTGTAGATAGGGATTGTCTGATGTCCGTGGTTTTTGCACTTAGGTATTGGAGTTTCTAGTATGACTTTCTTACCACAGGTTATACATTTCTGATAATACCAATCTTTTTTCGTGTTGATTCTGTATATAGTAGCGTCTGCCGTAAATCTGACACGCTGCACAACGGTTCGTTTATTAGTTAAATTGTTGTCAAGTTGTTTTGGGTCGTGTATGGTGTTTTTAGGTTGTTAGGAAAAATGGTAAAGTGACATACCTGATAATTCTGCGGATTCACTTCAAGGAGAGTTGCCAACGGGAAATGGTTTGTTGTTCTTTCTTGGTTCAGATCCTCGTATGGTTGGTTGTTAACAATCAAAAATGGCATTGTATCAGGTAACTGTTCAGGCCTGCATGTTTTGTACGTATCTGAGCGGACGCGTATTTTGACGTAACATAAGTGAATATATTGTTGTAACACTTACTGATGTTTAATGTGGTAAGTTTCGGGTATGTTGGGGTTCAAATAGTAGTGAGTTGCAGACGTTCCTGATAATTGCAGACCTATACATATAGGATGGGTTATTACTTTTGTCCATATTTCATTGAAATTCTGACCAACAAAAAAATTACCGTTATAGCGCGAAAGCCAGCATGAGCTGACTGCGATGACCACAGGTTTTGGTAATAAGTCATACACACGCATGTCAAAGTGTGTCGCCGGCCATTTCATTCCAGAGTGCGAGGCCGATGATGTAACCGCTGGTGAAAATCACGTTGGTTAGTAAAGAGGAGTCTCTAAGAACATTTAGTATGTCGTCCTAGTACAGCTTGAAAAGCAGGTTTACCTTAGGTTTTCAATATCGATTATTCTTTGGTATTTGCGTTGTGTGGTGGTATCTCCAAAGGTATAGACCCCACTGATCGCTCGTACACGGGCAATATAATCTGTTGGTAGAGTAGAAAATGTTTAAGTAGCTGCAGCATTGATGAAGTAAAAACTATTTTGGTTTTACCTGTAAGTACTGCATTTTTTACGTTTGCCCGTCTCGCCAATTCATTGTAAGCTGCGAAGTTGAAATAGTGTTCTGGAAAATCAATATTAGGCACAGGATGGAGATGGATGTACTTGCCGAATATGAGAGATGTATCGTTTTGTAGAGTTCGTTCCAATGGAGATGTTCGTTCACAGTTAAAACCTGAAATTTTGTATGCTGTGTGGAGTTGCAGCAACTGGTCGAAGTAATCAGTGTCTTCAAATCTCATATTCGCTTGTATTGGGGGTACCCTAAGGGATAATACAACAAAATTTCGTTGGTTATCGGGTTTGGTTGTGATTAGAAATCAATTTGCGGTACACGATGACTTCGATTGTTTTGTTATAGTCCGTTGATGTCAGGTCAGCAACTGCTGGTATATCTGGTTCTGCTACGATCATTTTTCCTTTGTCCTCATGGCTGGGATTGATCTTGCTGGTTGTCGCCATAATCCTGAGATATGCAAACGTAAAGTTATTAGTATTAGTCACTGATTCGAATAGTGTCAGGATTACGACTATTTGATATCAAAAGTAAAACGGTAAATAAAGTTGGAGAAATAGGTAGGAATTGAAGGTGTTATGAACTAACACAGAAGACACATATAGACTATAAATTTATCTGTCAGCATTAGTGGATAATATAAACTTGAAGAAGCAAACAGAAAACGTATGAAACAAAAATATATTATGTAAAACAGGTGTAACGCCTATGGAGTTGACTATGTTTGCAAATTTCAGTAAGCTATCTATGGTCATAGTCACTTATTTCTATAGAGTCAAAAAAAGTAATACTCATGAAGAAATCCAATTCTTTTATTAGATAATAAAAGAAACAAACATAAACTTATGGCAATGCAACTTCGACTGCCTGCATGCTTATTGCCTAGTGCTATTTGGATTTTTACATCTCTTATCTTTTTTTATGTTTTTTCAGCTCCCCTTGATCAAGAACAAAATCCTTTTTAAGGTGAATTTGTGCTTGCAGTATAATATGGTTTTCATCAATAACTGTTCCAATATAGCGCTTCTAAATTACCATACCCTACCGTATCATATTTCAATCTTCAAGTCTTAATGTGTTAGCCTCAAAATATTGAGTCGAACAAGGAAGTTCGTTCATTATATTAGGTCTCGGTCACTTAATTAATTATACGTTGTAATAGGCTAGAAGGGTAAACGGGCTCGTAAATGTAAGCTAATATTGTATGTGTATTGGGCTAAAGCCCAAGTCAATCCCGAGCCCGGCCCAAGTAAAAGCCCACACACCCCATGTAGTTGTGTAGGGTATTTATACCATTTTCCACTATGGAAAATGGTGTTGATTCTCATTTGTATTTTTCACATTTGCTTGAATTCAACCAACTCTTTTTTTCTCTCTACATTTCTCTCTCTAACTTCTCTCTACAATTCTTCCATATTTTATCTCATCTTATTTTTCTTGTTTCAATAATGAAGTGAAAGTGATATTGGGTTCCGACATTTGGTATCAATCGCCACGGGTGGGTTTAGTGTTTCATTGTGATAATACTTATTTGAGCTTATTTCCGTACGTCATATTTTTTTTCGTTTTATCAAAATCATTGTTTCACGATAATTGTTGATTTTGGGTTGTTCAAAAGTCAAAAGTTGGGCCTAACACATGTTTTTTTTTGCATCAAACAGTTTTCAACTGTTATAAGGGTTCTCATCTATTTTTCTCATCTATTTTCTTATGTATCAACAAGGGTGCGTTTCAGTTTGAAAAAAAAGGGTAACACCATGTTTAGTATTTTTTTGAGTTTTTTTTTCTTTTCACGTCATTTTTTTCTTTGTAGCTTATTGTTAAAAACGTTTTCGTGGATTATTTGCGAAGTCATAGCTTATTTATAAGTTATTTTGGTCACGGCTTGAAACACACTAGGCTGAAAACAAGAGAAGAAGAAGACGTGTTCTAAGTGTTTGATATTTTGTCTCACCGATCTAGACAACCGAACAAAAGCACCGATCTAGTTGTGAACCGATCGAGTTCAAAACCCTGAGGACCGAACCAATGTCAAGTAGTGTCAACCGAACGAGCAAACACTTTGTCAACCGATCGAGTGTACTCTTTGAATGAACCGAACGAGTTCATTTTCTTGTTGAGCCGATCGAGTTTCATCTTAACAAGGACCGAACGAGTGACAAATCTCAAGGACCGAACGAGTAACAATATAAAGGACCGAACGAGCAAGATTTTTGAGGACCGAACGAGTGTAACCTTCAAAGAGGACCGAACGAGTTATTGCTTGAAAGTGCCGAACGAGTATAATCTCTTGGAGCCGAACGAGTGAAAGCTAGTAGGAACCGAACGAGAACAAAATCTTAAACGTTTTAACAAATTTTCGGTTTTTCGGTTTCGAGTGACGTTAAACGACGGGACTTAAGAATTATATCATCGTGTTCGTGACATCGTTTCGATCAACGTGGTATATTTATTTTTTACCGACGATAACCGTAGCTTCCCGCGAGATCAAATTTGCATTCGTTTCATTTTCATATGTTTCAAATGTAGAAGAAGATACAACAGGAGGGAACACGTTTATTTTATTTCTTATAATTTGAATTTTACACTTTTAGCCCCTCAACTTTAAAATAGTTTTCATTTTTTCATTTAAGTTTTAACTTGCTTATATTAAACCTTTGGTTTTAAGCAAAATTAAAATAGAACCTTTTACTTTCATACTTTTTCATTTTTTTTCTCTTTTAAACTTTTAATTTTTGTTATTTTTTAGTTTTACATTTTAGTTTTCAAAATTTTCAATTTTAGCCCTTTCGTTGTAAGAAATTT
>BQNB010147601.1:0-16416 GCA_026074375.1 Tanacetum coccineum
ATTCACCAAAGGGGTATAAGAAAAGTCATATGTTTCGAAAACGCCCCGTTTAACTATTTATTCATTAATAGATAAAAGACTAAGTTAAAATTTATTCAAATTATAAGAGGGATTTAAGAATGGGAGTTCGTCATCCTCGATTTTCACAATCCCCAAACCAAGCTTAAAACGAAATCATAGCTAAATATAAAATTAGATGCTAACACTACTCATAAATGTTAATGGTGTATACGCAGCTACTTCTCGCTCCCTTATTCCTAATTCCTCTAAGGATTTTATTTAGAAAACATAAAGTGAATTGAGATCACTTATTTCAATAGACCATGGTATTATTATTATAAAGGAGACCGGTTTAAACCATAATTTGTTTGAAATCCTTTCCTAAAGAAACGATTTGCTGAGAATAAGGTCCACATTAAGGTTCTAATTTCGCATGATTTAGGGGATATCCTTTTTATTTCATCCGAAACAACTCAGCTACGAGTCCAGAGACAGAGGCTTTATTTAGATATCCTCGGAGTCAAAATTTGGCTTTATTATTATTATTATCGCAGCAATATTAGCCTTCGGTCCTTTAAACAACTAAGACACCGGGAGCGAACCGACAGAAAACAGTAGTCTTATTTCGACCTCGGGAATTTCCTCGACCTTTTTGAATTCTGAGTCAACGGGAGCGAACCGTCAGGAAACAGTAAACTTTTATCAGTCTCGGATTATTATTATTATTACTTCCACCCTTTAAACAACTGAGTCAATGGGAGCAAACCGTCAGGAAACAGTAGTCTTATTCTGGCTTTGGTTTATTATATTTTATTATAGCCAAATTTCAAGTCCTGTGGTCTTTTAACTTCCGAGTCAACGGGAACGAGCCGCCAGGAAACGGTAGCCTATTTCCTCGCAACACTGACAAAACCTCGATGTGTACCTTACTTTCATCAGAAAGAATCCTCTAAGAAGGGATTAAAAACTAAGAATTGTAAAAACCATGCAACTTTATTTATTAAAATTATTTTGCTGCGTTTATTTAGCAGATGGGAGCAAAAAGCCACAATTAACCTCTATGAGCTCTAAAGAGATCCAAATACTCCACACTTAGCATCTAACTTATATTCAACTCTATCATTTTTTGTTTTTTATAAAAAAAATTAAGTCTTGCAAACGCTTAGTCTCGAAAGCTAAGGGGAAAGCTAGAGTACAACACTCGGTCAAGTCAGAATCTCCCTTGTTCTAGCCTACAGGCCTACTTATTTTTACACATTTTCATATTATTATTATTATTATTATTATGAAATAAAATAAAAACAATATATTAGTCAAAACGAGGTTGCGTGGGGCACAGATAGGTACATGCATGATCATTTTAATAGAAATCCCCCCTCCCACACTTAGAACTGAACATTGGCCTCAATGTTGTAAAATATCGGATGCTACCCCTACACTTAGGAACGAAAAAGGCAAATGCAAAAATTCCAAGTGTGAAAGGGGGGACAGTATTTATATATGATCAGGATAGAAAATTTCCCTAGATATAATAATGTGATCGATCGAATACCGAGTGGTTGGAGGATATAAAACAAGCACGAAGGTCTTCATGATCATAGGGAATCCTGCAAGCAAAAACGGGTCTCAACAAAACACAACATGGAAAGAAGCACTCCCCCACACTTATTTATTACTAATACTAATATCCTAACATACTCAAAATAATCTAAATGTAGCAAGCTACTTATTTAAATCTAAAGATAACACGGGTTGCCTCCCGAGAAGCACTTGTTTTTGTTCGAGTCGCTAGCTTGATTCTAGGGTTACTTACTTCTAGGTTCAACGACACATCCATCACTTAAAATTAAGTACGGATGGAAATAACGATACATCACCACTTTAGGTGAGTATGCCACCTGACGGGGTAATGGAATATGGGGAAATCTATAAGAAGGTCTCTCCATCACCCAAGTCATATCACCCGACTGTGTCAGGGAGAAAAATGGATCAAATCTTTCTACTTTCCTTAAGCAAATTTGCTTAGGATCGGGAAGTGGTGTGACTAGTAGAATGGACTCATCAATTAATGGTATTGACTTAAGAGGGTTTAAGCTACACAAATCCTCGAAATCATCATCAAAAATTTTGTTATCAATTATTAGTGAATAATTATCATCAAAGTCAAATAAAGGTTGATATAGTCACATCAAAAGATCTAGATATCGAATCATCATTACCTAAAGGTACATCAAACATCCTTGGGTCTGGAACAGGGTCAATGGTTTCTAAATCACTAGGATTAAAGTCAATTTCCTTATCCCCTGTTGAGAGGGTGTCTAAATTTTATCCAAAAGGTAAGTCGATATCTACTTTTGTATCTCCCAAAACATCAGTGCAAGGTAAAGGTGGTAAATTAAAAGCATACTACACTCTAAATCATCACAAACCGATGTCACCTCCGACTCCATTGGGATCGAGACAAGATCGTCAACATTAGACTTTATAAATTCGTTATTTTCCCTTGTGGGAGTAGTGCTAATAACCTCATCCCCCATTAAGAGGGCGTCTAAAGGTTCCATGGTAGCTAAGCAATGTGGGGGGTGGTGTGTATGCAAGTGGCGGAAGTGTGACATGAGCGGTACTTTGTTGTTTTAAAAATTGCTCCTCGTCAAAAATACCTCTGTATCATCGTTACTCCCCCCAGGTCCATCAAAGCTAATAGGAGGCTCATGAATTTGATATATTTCATGAATCCACTTCATAATTTAATTCATTTGTAATTTTAAATTGTCAATACAGTTTTTATGATCTAAATCCTGAGGGGGTGAATCATCAATATGGTACTGTGGAGGTTGGTCAAAATAAGGCAAGTCATAATTATTACAAGGATTAGGCTCATAGATAAGCGGGTTCCAAGTTTGACAATCAAAACTATAATGTGGACCTCCACAGACCTTACAACAGTGAAACTGTTGTGGCTGACTCAGAGAATAATATGGAGGTTGGTCATAACAAAAAATTTGATTGTAACAAGGACCTTGCTCATAGACTGGCACGTTCTGTGTTTGACAATCAAAACCCGGGTGAGGGCTTCCTCCATAAAACTCACAAGAGTATGTCTCCATTTGGTGTTGCGGGGGCTAGTTAAAGAAGTCATTTGTTTCATGATAAGAGTAGGGATTTTGGTCATAGACAAACCGTTTTTTCGACTCGACCATGCTACAACCCGGGCTATTTCTACCATTATGAGGACCCCTGCAATATTCACAACCATATTGGTTATAAGAAGACATAATGAAGAATTAACTAATGAAGAGGGTGATAGAATAAGAAATAAACGTTTTTAGAAGATAAATAAGATTTTTTTTTGGATTTTTATAAAGATAATAAAAGTAAAATATTTTTGGTATTTTTAATATAATATATAATAAGAAAGAAAATACTTTTTTGGATTTTTATTTTTATTATATTTTTGTATTTTTATGTTTTTAGATACGAAAATAAACTTTCAAGAGAAAGGGTCTTCAAGGCACTAACTCGAAACACAACGTAAAAATCGTACAAATCTCCCCGACAACGGCGCCAAAAACCGATTCGTCGTAAACGAGTCGAGTAATAATATAGTATTTCTCGTATAGATAAATAATTACTTGAGGACAAGTAATAATATAATCTTCCGGAGTCGAATTCACGGCGAGATATGAATAGAGATTTACGTTTATGTTTTTAATTGGATGCTTGATTATCAAATATTTATGGTTTGGTTTTATACTAATAATATAATAATAAGCTATATTAAAACTAAGTAATATTAAACTAAGCAAATAGATCTAAAATATATATAAAACGAATATGCTTGTCAAGTGAGATGAAAAGTTCTTTAAGTGTGAATGTAAGTTTTTATTGATGAATTAATCCCCGTCTAATAAACTATTTTCTCACAACGTTGGTTTATTTTGAAAATAATCTTTTATCTTGGTATTAATTACTAGATTAATGCCTAGTTATTTTTATGGCTTTTGCCCGTTTAAATAACCAAAACATAAATCTAAATAATCTGAAAATTATTAATCAACAATCCCTTTTTAACTTCACACTTAAATCACTACTCACTTAACAAGCATAATATAAATACTCACTAATCATAGCAACAGTCAATTCAACAATCATATCAAACATATTTTTCTAATTATACTAAAACTACTTAATATTGAAATAGGAAACAAAATAGAACCCGGTCGAAGCAACGAAAATAAAATAACCACCCGATTTTATAAACTAAATAAAATACTTATGTTTATTTCTAATTTAGATTTTATTAAACTAATTATTTGATAAAGTTATAAACTTTATATACTAAAAAGCTTGTAAAATCTATAAAAGCTCTAAACTTAAGAAATTAAACTTAGCTTGTTAAACCCTTAAGCTCCTCACCTTAGATGTAGAACCATTTTTATCATCAAAACACTAACAAGGTTATAGTAAACAAGATATATGATTATTAAGCTAGAGATTAAACTACAAACAACTAAAAATGGAAACTTTAGATCTAAATCCACCCGAAACTAAGGTGTTCTCTTCAAAAAGTGAACGAGAGACGGGTATATTTAAGGATTAGACCTAATAACAATAAGCTATTATAAAAAAGCTAACAACTTTAAGCTAATAATTGAAAAGGCTACAATCTTTAAGCTAATAACAACTAAATAAACAACTAAAACGATAAATCTATAACTATTAAATCTCAATCCACCCGAAACTAAGTTGTTTACTTTGAAAAGTAAACGCGGATCGGGTATATTTAAGGATTAGATTTAAATCAATAAGCTACTATGAAAAACTACAAACTTTAAGCTAGAAAATAAGCCAAAAATAATAGATCCAAATCCACCCAAAACTAAGGTGTTCGCTTCAAAAAGGGAACGCGGATTGTGTATATTTAAGGATTGGATCTAAAATAATAAGCTATAATAAAAATAAGCAATCGAAATAAGCTAAGAAATAGCTTATTCAAAAACCTCAAACCAACAACTATGAAATAAGCTTGTTTGAAATAAGCTATGAAAATAGCTTATTCGAATAAAAGCTTAAGAGATCGAGTCCAAAAATAAGCTAAAAAGAGCTTATTTAAAAATAAGCTAGAAAAAGAAAAGAAGAGAGAATAAGCAAAAGAAAATAAGCATAAGTAACACCCACCTTAATAAAAAGCATCTTCATTAAGAGAAATAAGCCAAGAGTACATTAAGCCAAAACTAATAAGCTTTGAAAGCTTTTACAAAATAAGCTAAGTATAATAAGCTAAACTAATCTAGTCCTACTCCTAAAACTAATATAAGCTACTGTGTGAAATTTTTACCCTAAAACTAATGAATGAAATGAGGCCCGGATACATTCTTTTATAGCCCAACACTATTGAGGGTAGGATAGTAATTTCCCATTAACGCGTCATTTGACAGCTAACAAAGGGAGAATTGACCCACTCAGCGCATGCCACGTCACCTTCTAGAAGTACCAATCATTGCCTCGTTTTCCAAACCTTGTACCTCGTACCTGCACCAATCATTGACTCGAATCCCAAACCTTGTAACTGACATCCAATCATTGGCTCAGATCCCAAACCTCATACCTCGTACTCGCATAGTCCGACATGTCAATAGTGCCACGTGGCAGGCTGTCATTGGACAGCCGATGCCACGTGACAGAAACGGGACCCACTTGCTATGTCATCATTGACGTTGCAGGTCAACGGGCCGGGTCATGGATCGGGTCAGGTCGGGTCGTCACGTGGCACCACCTGCGTGGGCTACGTGGCATGTGGTATAAATACCACAACCCTGGCCAAGCCATGATTCGAACTCGGGACTAGCCGAATAGAACCTTAAGGGTTTGCACCCTTCCAGCTGCGCTGGAGTAAGGTTCTAGTATTAATACGTAATTAAAATCATATATAGGTTAATTAGCTCTGGTCCGGGTCATTAATAAAGCAAGGGTCAAATAAGGTTTGACCAGTTCAAATAAGAAAGGTTCAAAAGGTGAGGAAGGTACCGATAGACTCGTAATTTCGTGCTCTTTCCAATGGAGTGTTCGGGGAATTTTCACGACTTTGTTTGGATCTTGATAAACGTGAAAACGTCATCGAAACTTACCCGAAAATCACCGTTTTTGCTTTGTTTTCAATCCTTTGTACCTGCAAGACATAATAACACAAACCAAACATATTTGCAATATAATTACTCATATTTTATGGTTATTAGTCTGATTTAGAGTGTTTTCTAGGATTAAAATGATGTGTGTTTAAGCACACATCAATGACGATGATGATGATGACATACTTATCATCAACAACACCCTCATCATCTAACTCGACGATCTCTCGAAGCTTGGATTTTTCCTCAAAGCTTGAATGTTAAAGAGATATATCATGGAATAATGAAGCAAGCAATACTGAATAACATGATGGCTATTAGAATCTTTGAAGTTAATGAACTTTGTGCTGAAAACTTGGTTCCAATTGTTACCGAAACCTACGGCAAAGGAATACACATTTGGCTACTAAATGTTCCAGCAACTCGACGCATCCGGCTTTTGCTTGGCATGGCTCCAGCGGCTCAACTTCCATTTAAAGTGGCATGGCAGATGTTTTCTGAACCTCACGCTGAAAACCTGGTTCCATTTGTTGCCCGAGCCCGCGTCATTTCTGTTTTTTTAGTTTTACAGGCAATTAGGCACTCATATCGTAAAGTATCTTTTAATGGATTATTTTTAGTAATTAATGACTAACCCAAAATATATTCAGGATGATTGTAGCACAATTACCTATAACGCCAACTGAATCAAAATTGAATCTTCTCTCAAGCATTATACAAAATCTCTATATCGATTTCTTGCATCCTCCTCACCCGTACATTATTATAACTATTTGAGATTTCTTGGATAGCGTAAATAAAAAACAAAACTATTTATTAATAAATGTACTAATAACTGTAACACTTATGAAATGACCAATTTTGAACACCATATATACGTATTCTATAAAAATCTTCATTTATGATTAACAACATCAAAAGCAGACTGAAAACCTAAAAAGCATCAACCTTTTTTAATCAGAGGCACACAATCTGGCGGTGCAACGTACGAAGCATGACTAAATTGCATTGATAGACCTGGTAATATCGAGTAAAAAGTGTATCGAACATTACACAAATTAAACACTTAAAGAAAGGGCCTGGCAACGTAATAAAGGTCTTTAGAGTATATCTGATATGATCAAGGTAGCAAAAATCGCTATGCGCTAGCCAGGTACCGCCTAACGATTAATCGGTTAGGCGGGGATTAATCGAGGATTAATCGGATTTGACTTTTTATATATAAAATTATAAAATTTTGAAACTATATGCACGATTTGCCCGATATTTAGCCGATTTATGCCTGATTTCGCTAATTTTTATTCGTAACCGAGTTGGCCTATTTAGCCGATTTTTATCCGATTTGGACGACTTATTCCCGATTTTTATCCGATTATCAGTATGTTGACTGATTTTTGACCAAACCGATTAATAAGGCCGATTAGTGAAAATCCGGGAGACTAATCCTCGCCTAGCACCTAGGCGTTGATTAATCGGCCGCCTAAGCCGATTTTTGCAGCACTGGATAAGATGGTAAGATATGACAACGATAACGATATTGATAAATGTATATCAATTTTGAAAAGAAAAATTACCAAGTCCATTTTTTGATAGTAATTCACATTTAAATCAACAAAAAGCAAGGACCAACAGTAAAACAGGCTTATACATAGAGAGATGAGAAAGAAAAAGAGGATATGGCAAAAGAATTTGCACCAAATCTGCTTCTACGACATCCTCTTTTTCTTTCTAATCTCTCCATGTTAAGTATACTTTATCAACGATAATGGCTTTCTGTCGATCTGAATGTTGACTGCTATGAAAAAATACACGTAGCAATTTTCTGTTTCAAACAAAGAAGCATACTTACTACTATCATCATCATTGCCACGTCTTATAACACTATTACATACCGGGTTTGTTTCGACACGTTCATTGATCTTTCCATTTATATCAATTGCTGAAATTGGAGACAAATTAATAATCATGACTTATATGCAACATGTTAACAAAACTACATTGAAGGATCCAAGTGCAGACCAAACCCGAAAATGAAAAACACTTACGAAATACCACAAATCAACTATTTTGCACGCTGAAAAACCTAAAATGCAGTAGCCTTTTTTATTCACAAATTACCCTATAATTTAGAATCATAGAAATAGCATATGCAATTTGCAGAACACGGTACCATTCTATGTTGGCATCATGTGTGTGCATGACGAAACATGCAAACTTATATTAATTACTGTTTATGAGACCTAAGCATCACGTACATATAACGTGAGACACCTGAAATACTTATATATGTATATTCGGTATATACTTATATATGTATAAATGAATCGTTCAATTAAGTACGTTATATCGGGTAGTTTAATTGTTGGGCTTGTTTGGGTATTAGACTTAATTAAGACTACAAGTAAATAACCAATTAATTAAAGTGGGTTGGACAAAAGTTTGGGTTGGGCTCATGTGGGCCCACGACTGACCGAGATCCTTAAGGGGTGTTTGGTTGACTTTGTTTGATTTAGGGATATTGTATATTTATCTTATGTGATCATTTAAATATATAAAAAAAATTATCAAATTCTAAGAGTTATATTTGAACTATAAATGTGTTTCTTTATTATATAAGGATTATAGCGTTATATATATAAGAAAGATTTTATTAAGTCATTCATTAATATCAAAAGAACCCTAACACTCTCTCCCATCCTCCCTTGTGATTTGACCGTCGACCTTAAGAAGAAAAGAGGACACAAAAAACTTTGAGTGTTCGTGTGATTGGTATTTGATTCTCGTACGTGATTATGGTTCTAAGCCTAGCAGCTATAGGTGGTCGTTTAAGCCCAATACAATTGCATGACATAAAGAACAGAAGCTACCAATTGTAATCTTCCCGCATAAGAAAGAAATATGTTTTTTCAGTCCCTAACTTTTTGCCTAACCTAATCAATTAAGCATTTTCAATTTGTTACACTCAACTTTATATTATCTAAAGGAACCCCCAAGTACCTTACAGGAAGTTTACCTTCTTTAAAATGAAGAATCTTTAAAATTTATTTTTTGATAGTATTCTTCACATTCCTACAAAAAACTGTGCTTTTCTTCATATTTGGAATCAGCCTAGAACAAGCTCTAAACTCTTCTAGTGCATCTTTAATCACAGTCACAAAGTTAGAATCTCCATTACATAATACTAGTAAATTATCTGCAAAACAAAGATCAGTTAGTTTCATTTCAGCACAACCTCAAAAAAAATGATGCAAGGATTTTATATGGCACGATTTTAGATCGTGCCTAGGTTAAGACATATTAATTCAAATTTTGAGTTTAAATTGTGTCTATGACGGGCGTAAATGAATTAAAGTTTGACTCAAGCTCAGGTTGTTAAATATACTAGGCTTAAACTCGTTTTAAGTTCGACTTAAATATAATATGTCATAAGCTTTAGAAATAAAAAATACTTCAAGTGTCTTGTCGCTACTATATATATATATATATAGATTACTAGGTAAAAAAATGAAAAACCATTTATTTTTATTTTGTTTGTAGTTTCATTAAAGGCATGTCTCTTTTGATTCCTTAGAAGTTCAAGCTATTACTTGAGGTTAATGTAGCATCTCAGCTACATTCCATTGTACTTAACTTTTCTGTGATTAATACAATTTACCGGGGTAACCCTTTACAAAAAAAAAACTAAAAAAGTGAGTAATTTTGTTAAGTTAAAATACTCTATCTATAAAAGGTAATGAAATCTAGTTAATATTTAAATATTTAATTATAATTTAAAATTTTAATTTTTTTTACTCTTATTTTCTCCGCACCAATATATAAATAAAAAATACACACACAAATTAAGGTTATTTTACACTATCGCCACTATACGCAAACAATCGTCTAGTGCATATAAAAAGAAAACTATTTTTCTTAAATCTTAAAAATTTAAAATTTGTGTAAATTTCAATTACGAATATGCACTTGATTAAATATGATAACGAGTCCTCATTGAATTAATAGTTTAAATATTTTTTAATCATCAAACTTATATATTTTTTGTTTTTAACACACAAACTTTTCTTCTCCTCACAATGATACAAATTAATACCTTTAAATTAATCATTAATGACACACAAAATTAAAAATTTGCGAGTATAATTATTTTGTTATACACATTAGGTATGTACAGATATTTCAAGTAATAAATATATAGTATCTCAAGTAATTAATTACAAAACGCAACACAATGCATATTGGTCCAAAAACATAAAAGTGTCAATAATTTATTTAATTGAGGGAGTCATATAGTGTTTCAAAATGACTTAAAAAATCCTTAATTTATAAATACGTGAATTTAAATTTATCAAGTATCATTAATTGCGTGTTCTTTTGTGTTTTAAAATAAATTAATAGACCCTCTTAAAAAATATGTGAGAGTCTCTCAATTAAGTCATAACTTTTATTTATTTTTATAAATTCATTCAACAATTTTTTAAAATAAAAAAATACAATAATTTTTTTTAATTCAGTAATTTTATTCAACACAAAAACAAACAACCATTAAATCAATTTAAATTTGTTTAGAAAATCACTTTAGGTTTACTGACATAACAAAATAAACTTAACAAACAAACACTGTGTGTGCAAACATCATGAAATAATACATTTTTCCACTTATTATCTCTCTAAATTTCAAACTTTCAGTTTTGCACTTGTCAAGATCATGTGTTTTAAAAAGAATAGTAAAAAGTATTGTCAAAAGAATTAGCATTTTGTTAAATCTATATAGTTTTCAAATTTTTCGAAAAAAAAATTCCAAACCAAAAGTTAGGACGTTCTGGTGTGTGGGTTTGTGAGGCTTTAGGTTGATAGTAGGCAAAAACGATTTGTTTGGTTTAAACACCAGATGATGACATCACTATCAAACCTAGTTGGTCTCACAATTTTTAAATCCATAATGTAAGCTAAGTTTTGCATTTGAGATGTGGGTCATAGCTATTAACCTTTTCTCTTTTCATCTCACTTCATATTTTATAAAATATTATATTTTATAATATTAAATTATAAAATGTTAACTTTATATATATATCTATATATATAATAATATAAATAATATATATATATATATATATAATATATCAAATCCCAGACTCTAAATCCTAAATAATTTAAATTCAAATTCAAATTTCAAAATCCTAAACTCACCCACAAACCAAACTGACCCATAAAAAAAAAAACGGGTAAATTACACTGTTTGGTCCTCAAAACTCCACCCCGTTTGCAAATTCAGTCCCCCATTTTTGAAAATCCGATTGAAATGTGGCCCTAAAAGTGGTCATTTTTGGTGCTGTTTGGTCCCAAAGGGATGAATGGTCCGTTAAGTCCACTTCGTCAGTCATGGGTATTATTATAATTTCGCATTAAAATAGTAAAGTGCACCGTTGGACCCTAATTGTAAATTTTTTATGTTGTACACCATTACACACATTCCATCATCACCTCAGCATTTAATATTTTTACAATTCACAACACATCACATCACCTTTCCCCTCTCATCCCAATCATATACACACGATAATTCTCCGCTTCGAATCATATTCCTACTCTCTCACAAATCACTCACACAACCATATTTAGCTCAAATTAAGTCTGCAATCAAACCCTACCTGCAATGGTGTTAGTAGAGCACCCGGATATAAGCTCCGCAGAAAACATGGCCCGTGCACACCGTTAACTCAATTGAAGATCTTGAATCGGCATATGGAATTATTAGAAGTCCATTTTCTCAAAGTTTGGAAATAAGAGAAGGATAAAAAGAGAGAAATGTTAAATTTTTTACAAATGTAGTATTCTTTTTTTTAACTTGTTTTAATTTCGATTTAGAATTTATGGTTTTGGGATTTTGATTTTCAGATAATCACCCAATATGTTTTCGATTCGAAAACATCACGGTGGAAAATTTCAAAGCCTATCTAGGCCGGAAAATGTTGTCAGAGGTCGTGTCAATAATAAATTTGATATCGTGGATATCGATTTGTTTACTGTGCGATTTGCGCCTTACAAGAGGTTCTTAAATTAGGTTACACACAGGTAAAATCTGAGCCTAGTTTTTTATAATTAATTTAGACCACTCACCAGTATAGATGAATGTTTTTAACTTTGGCTTGCGAGAGGATGTTTGTTGCCTGCACCCTTGTTAGTACCTTTAAGTTTGATGAGGTGATATATAACATGGTGTGTACCCGCTTTAGACTCTAACTTATGGCACCACGGTTTTAGGTCAACATTTGAAGAGATTAATGATGAGCCACTGGTAACATTACAACAAACAGAACTAAAAAGGTTGTTGTTTGACCTGGGCAAGATGTCTAGTGAAACACCTAAGGAACCTGTTTGTACTCTGACACACCTAGCTCATTGCCATAAGCAGATTGTATTTTAAACCCCTCTTCACTGATACGTCTGTCATTAACATATACACTGTTGAGTGGTACAGGGAGTTGGGGGGGGGGGGGGGGGGGGGTGGGGGGGGGGGGGGGGGGGGGGGTGGGGGGGTTGGGGGGGGGGGGGGGGGGGGGGGGTGGGGGTGTGTGGAGGTGTTGTGGGGGGGGGGGAGGTGGTGGGGGGTGGGGGGGGGGGGTTGGGGTTGGGGGTGGGGGGGGTGGTGGGGTGGGTTGGGGTGGGGGGGGGTGGGGGGGGGGGGGTTGGGGGGTTGGGGGGGGGGGGGGGGGGGGGTGGGGGGGGGGGGGGTGGGGGGGGGGGGGTTGGTGGGTGGGGGGATGGGGGGGTTGGAGGGGGGAGGGGGGGGGGGGGGGTGGGGGGGGGGGGGGGGGGACACACAAATCCATGTTCTTCCCCACAATACAAATTACCCTTAGTGACATAAACATGATTTAGTCTCACAACTATCAACTCTATTCAGGCTTATAGATGAATTGATGAGGAAATTAATCATTTGATGAAACAAAATTGATGGAGAGTGACAGGTATTTTGTTGATATTGGCGAGGAGTGGAGTGGACAGTTCAGCGTTAGTCATGAATGAGTCATTTGGATTTATGACTTGGGACTAGAACTTAAATGAGGAACCAGATGTAAGACCTAAATGTGTTCCCAATTGAAACACAACAGAGCTCCATTGTGTTCCTAAGGAACCAGAGTTAGTAGAACTCAGGAACCCCTTTTGTCAAGGTTAGCATTCAAGAACCCATTGTTGCGGAGGTTATTACTCAAGAACCCATTATGGCAGAGGTTATCATGAGTTACGCCCATAGTAGGAAGGGTAGAACTCGGAGATTCAGTTGGAAAGATGTTGTACTTGAAGTTATGTGAGTTCTGGGAAAGATCAGCATAGTATAATAGGGAGATATATTGAATTAGCTCGTAATGATAACAGTTTCATCATTGAAGATGAAGGAATAGAGTACTGAATATGAGATGCTCAGTCTAGTGAAGATGCAGGTACAGATGAATGATGTAGACGAGAGTTTTTAGTATATGAAGAGAATGATATTGTGTAGAGCCAGATTTAGATGTCTCTTTGTTTGGTATTAGCATGATCTTACCTTTTGACAGACATTGGTGAGTCACTAACTATGTCGAATTATTGTTCTAAAAGGATAGGATGAGGATGTCATCAATCCGGATGGTTTTCGACAGTGACCCGGGTAAAGATGAAGAAACAAAATTACAGGAAGAGAATATTAGTCTTGAAATGATGACAGAAATGGAAGGTTTTATAAATGCTAGTGGACAATGAGTACTCTTTTTAAACACTAGCCAGAAATTAACAACCCAAAAGAGACAAAGGACAGAGGTCTACATGCATACCATTAAAACAAAGGAATTTGAAGCTTATACAGAATGATGGTGTAAAGGATAAGAGCAAGATTTGCTAAAAAAGTCCTGTATTTACAATGACACACGGTGACGAACCAACTGCTCAAATTGGGAATGGAACCTGGGCCTAGTGGATCACAGTTGGCCCAACTACTAGGAGTAAAAAAAGGAATAATACAGGTTACCAATTCTGACAGTCAAGAATTCGTCTTCAAGTTTAGATGCGCATGAAAAGGGGATCTCTGCCCTTGGGTCATGTATGTGGGAAAAGACAAATTGACAAAAAAAATTGGGTGGTGAATACACCACACATGCCTTTAATCCAGGGAAATCAAACACCGCACTTACAAATTCTTGTCTGGAAGAATTTAAACAAGTCGGGTTAATCCGTATATATAGTTTAATGTATCTCAAGAACCTTCTCCAACGTGAGTTAAAGTTCAGATCTACTGAGCAAAGCCTTTCAGAGCTAAACCTAAAGCATAGAAAAGAGATTAGAGAAGAACACGATTTGCAGTATTCTATGCTTAGAACTATGAGTTGATTTACAGTCTACAAACCCTAATACCACTGTCAAGATTGCAGTTGAAGGAAAATCAATCCATCTTTGCCTACTAGTGTGTTTCAAGAGTAATATACGTTTGTTTTTTTGGGATCAATAAACAGGGTATTTAGAGCCTGCCAGAAGAGCTCTGTTAGGCTTAAAAGATTGTGCTTTCATGAATGGGCTATTTCCAGGCCAAGTATAGGTAGCAGTTTGGACTTGTTCAAACAATGGGAAATTTACCCAATGGCCTATGCGTTGATTGAAGTTGAAAGTAAGAGTATCATGGAGATGGTTCTTGCAGTGTTTGGGTGATGACATAATCCTGCATCCCAAATCAAATTTCATCATTCATCAGTGATAGACAAAAGTTAGTAATATGGTTGACTAGTTGAATTCTTAATTACTGAATTATATGAATTAGAAACTGATTTAATGAATTGGATCATGCAAGTTATCATTATAGCCATTAAAATTTTTACCCACGTGCATACACATAGATTCTTGTGAGACTACATGACAACATGAAGCATGGATGGTGTTGGACAAGCATCAAGGATTTTGTTTTGTGGATAGCTGCATCTAGCTAACAAATGTGTAGGAATTTATGAAAATGTGTATGTTTGGAACTTAAGATGATGAATGCTAAGGGCGCAGAATGGTTTGAAGAAAGATACCAGCCAGAACATTAGGCTAGATCTCATTTTTTAGTTAACTGAAAGTGCTTAATTACACATATCTTTTACCTCTAAAAACGAAGCTAAATGACCAAAAACAGACAAAAACTGCCAAATAATGTTTGTTTTTGCATTTGTATTGTGCAGGAAGTGGATAACATCAAAAAGACAAAAACCTAAGCCCAAAATGACAAAACTGAGCATGGGAATGGAAAAGACTGTGCTAAAATCAAGGCCAATTCCAAAAAATGTCTCAAAGTCATAGTCAAAACTAAAGAAACCATGTCAAACGGAGCCCTGAACTAGAAGAATACTGTTGGATGCAACTTACCCATACTATGGGGCCGGAAAGCCCAATAGTATATTTATGAAGACTGTGAAGACCAAATGGGCCCTCAATCAATTACAACAGCCCATTTGTGTGCAATTGACAAAGACTGTGAAGACTTTGAAGGCCCAATCCTAGCCCAATCTCAGCCATTGTACACACAAAACCCACTTCACACCTTATTGGGCTTGAAAAAGCCCAATAACCAAACCTGTACCTTATTGAACCCAAACCCAAACCCAATGGGCCCAATACAAGCCCAACAAAACCCAAGCCCAATTATGGCCCATTAATCCTTTTTATAAAACAATAAGGACTAAAAAGGTCATTTTTAAAAGTGTTTTATAAAGAAAAAAACCCTTTTACCCTTTTAGTTATAAAACAGAGGGACCATTTTTGCAATAACCCAAAACCTCTTTTATTCTTTTAGTTATAAAACCACAGGGACCATACATGCCACTTTCCAAACTAGTTTATAACTAAACTCGGGCCAAGATAGAAATGAAAAGAGAAAGAAAGATGGGGGGGCACTCTTGCCTCTTCCCCATACTTTCCTTTTAAACCTGCAACCATAAACTGTACCCAAACCCCTTACCCGCCAAAACCCAAACCCCCCTCTCCCACAATCACACAACCCGAAGACCCCTTCAATGGTGAGATGGTGTACAAGGCAAATGGAAGGCTAGGATTGCCTTGGGAAAGCTTTGTACTCTTTCAGGTCTTACCTCATCATGAACAAAAGCATAGTGCATACGGACCATTCCGCCCTTAAGTATCTCTTTGCAAAAAAGGATGCCTCCAAGAATTTGACTTCAAAGTCATTGACACTAAAGGAGCCGAGAACCTCGCAGCCGATCATCTGTCCAGATTGGAAAACCCGTGTGAAAACGTCAATGATCCTAAAGAGATAAATGAAAGT
>BQNB010147602.1:0-16416 GCA_026074375.1 Tanacetum coccineum
TTTATTTTTGTAAACCTCATAAATCAATAGAACTTTCAACCATGGTTGTTAAGATCCCGATCCTGATCTTAGGATCTTACGATTTTACGATACTGCAAAGCAAAAACGATCCAGATCCTACGTAGGATCTTTGCTTGCTTAGGATCTTATAGGATCCCGATCTTGACCATAGGATCTTAAGATCTACTACGATCCGATCTTACTTTTTCTCGAACCACGAACTAAAATCTACGAATTTATGGGTTGTGTTTCCTAGATATTAAAAAAACAACAAGTTAATCTTCTTAAACATTTTATAATTATAATTTATAACAACATTCATATGAAACATTTATATAATTTTGTGTTTATGATATATAATAATTTGTAGATTTATATAATATTAGAAAGACTATTAAGAAAATGACATTATAGTAGGATCTTACGATCCCGATCCTACCTTACGATCTCGATCTTGCAAAGACGAAAACGATCCTGGTTAGGATCCCGATATTGACAACCTTGATATATATGACTCAGCTTGTAACTAAAGAGATCATCACATACCCAAGTTTTTCGTCTAGTAGTTCATTGACCTAAGGGCATGTTTGGTAGAGAGAATTTCAGAGATTGAAATTGAAGCAGAGAATAGAAATCTAAAGAATAAAAATGAGTAAAGAATTTTTATTGATTCCAGTGTTTAGTAACATCATGACTCGAGAATAAGCAAAAAATTATTTTATTTGTTGTTTTTTACGACACTAAAAAAGATCTGCATACAACTTATCAATTGAATAAATGAATGCATACCTCCAATTTCAAGACCCAGAATATCAATATGATTCATCTTCTTATTTCAAGAAATATGATAACTTAATTGATCATCAACAATGGCAAAAAAATGCCGTTAACAGGTGTACAAATTCATATACATATCCATAAAAACCCACAAACCAATAATCACAATCATTATCCACAATTTATTTTGCACCTAATATATAATGAAAATATCTTCAAGAATTATTATTTATATAGTAGAAGAAGGCAAACAAGCAATAAGCTGCGTCGCTAGCCTTTTTTGTATTGCAAATCCAATTCTATTAAACACAACGTTTGTGGATCTAGGTGTCATGACATTAGTGTTCATAACACGTTGGACTCTGGTAAGTAGCTCCACCGCCTCAGGTGCAAGAAAACCAAATGTATCAAATGCGAAAGGAATAAACACGTGTTGATTTTCAATACATGTTTTCTCGTGTTTTGCCACTTTGCACGAGGCGGCTTTCAAAGCAGCCTGACCCACTGTAAAACCCCGACTGCTCAACCCCATTAGAGGAGAAACCCCGGTCAGATCAACGCATGCATGTTTCCCTCCAACCCAACCAAAAACCAAAACGTCAGCCGTGAGTGTGAATCTTCCATCTGATGGGTCAGTCAAGAAATTCACAGGTGCCTCTTTCTTGGCGGAGATCCCGGCACGCCTGCATATATCAAAAAGGACGTCCCTAACCATATCATGTCGGTACTTGAAGCCTGGGAGCTCTTTACAGTGAACTGCATGTTCCCCAAAAGAATCCAAACATGCCTTGCGACAAACAAGGCATATCGCATCAACCGGAAATAATGGAATCATGAGACGATACTTGAGGATAGTACGATATTCTACCGGTGACATATATTGAAATTCAATAAACATTATTTAACCAATTCACTAGCCAAATTTTTAGACAATATGATAGATGATAAAACCCACTAGCAGAAACTCAAGATCCATAATAAAACCAAAAATACCCCCACCAATGTTTCAACTGATCGGAAAACTCGAGGTCTACAAGAACATGTTGCTATCAAATGAAATATCGATGATTTGTGATTTGGAGGTGACAAGATGCAATAATTAGAAGACTCGAGGTCTACAAAAACTTTGGAGATGAACATGAGATGACGACAAGCCGGAAATCAGAGGAAGTACGGCATGAAACTGGTTGTACTGGAAACTAGGTTTTCATAAGTTTTTTAAGAATTGGGGGAATGTGACAAGCACGTGACTACATCCACTTATAGCCCTTTTTTTATGTTTTTAAATCTTTTTTATTTAAGACACAAAACACGGAGAGTTAAGAAGGCCACTCATTTCCAAAACAAAATGGATGGAAATCAAATTGTAAAGAGACCATTTCTTGAGAAATATGATATCTCCTCCCTTTCAATTCTTTGACTAACCAAACACGAGATTTCACTTAACCAAACACACCTTAAAAGTTATGAATTTAAGTCTCGTTGAAAATATTATATATATTATAAGATAGGTGATATATAGTATCAATTAATTGTGGATTACATAAGCATGCTACAAAAGACAAACCATTTAGGGCTCGTTTGGTTCAAGGTTTTTTTAGAATTGTTAAGGAATTAGAATTAGATTCAAATTCTAAATCGTGTTTTGTTGAAAAACTAATAAAATTGGAATGTATTAATTTTCTTAAAATTTATGTACTAAGGAATTAAACATTTCTTATACAAAGTGATGGAATCTTTAAAATTCCACAAGGAATTAAAACATAAAGAGAAGTTCAAATTACATCCTTGTGGTTTATCCAAAAACCGTCTCACGTCAATACTTTTGTGCGTTATTAAAGAAATTAATTTTTTTTTTAAATTTCGTACTTTATTTAAAAAAATTGTACTTTATTTTAAAAAAATTAATACTTTATTTTTTATAACGTACGGAAAAAAAGTTTTTTACTTGGTATTTTTTTTAAAAGTAGCCTTTTTTAAATTTTAAAAAAAAAATCTTTTTTGAAATAACGTAAGAAAAAATTTAAAACAAAATTTTTTATTTTTTTTAATAAGATACGCAAAAAATATTTTAAAAAGAAATAAAAAAGTAAAAAAAAAAATTTTAAATTATTTTTTGTAAATCAAACAGAAATCTGGCATGAAATTTCATTTCTTTCTCCTAACCAAACACATGACATATTTTGAATTTTGACATTTCAATTCTTTAAGATTTTCAATCCTTGATAGATTCCAGTTCCTTGAAAAAACATTCTACGAACCAAACGAGCTCTTACAGTTGAAACTAAAAAGAATGACAGATTAATCGTTTTCATACATAATATTTCATCAAATGCTCGGTTTTATTTAATATGCATTTATACTCATGAAACTAGCAAGGTTTTGTTATTTTTTCTTAAAAAATCAAAAGGTTTACTATTTTTTAGAAAAATTAGCAAGACATTGCGCTTCTTTTAAAAAAGTAGTAAGACTTTGCGGTTTTATTAGAAAAACTCGCAAACTTTTGATTTTTTTTAGAAAAACTAGCAAGACATTGCTAGTTAACCTTGTGGTTTTTGTTAAAAAAAAATTAGCAAGACCTTATGATATTTATTTAAATATGCGAATTGTAGCAACATATAGCTAGTTTCTTGAGTATAATGGTTTTTCAGATAAAAATTAAGTATTTGATATTTGTAAAATTCGTTATTTTTAAAACCACAAGTTGGATTTATTTTGTGATTTATTTTAGTTGACTTCCATTCATGGCTTGGGAAACAACTCTTTTTCCTAAAGACTTGTTTAGGTTTAAATGCACATCATTATTAGTTTTGGTAATTCTCCATAATCATTAAGTATTATTAATGTTTACGTATGGTATGTAAAACGTGTTTAAGGAAGGATTTGGGATGATGGCGTTGTTTGGTTTCACGTATTAAACGGTAAGAACCCGGTGGTATGATTGAGATCATGCAGCTCGGGTAACACTTAAACAAACCATATTTGTAGTGTGTAGGAGTTACTGTGTGTAACGGTTGTGCCCAAATGTATGAACTTACTTGGTGAAGTTGTGGGATGCCTTCTATTTATAGTGAAGCACTAGGGTTTAGAGATAAACTCTTTGATCCGTTGAGGGGTGATCAACGGTTGTGGGGAGGCCACCCGTTGATCATCCACTAAGCAGACAACTAGGACATGTGTGACTGTCTCATTGGCTCGTACGGGATCGTGCTAGCTGTGCGCCACACTGTCAGGTGTCGTCGTGTCGGATGGTAAAACCTGTTAGGTGGTCCTAAGGGCGTTAGGATTAACACCTAACGACGTCAGACCTGTAGCAGAGGCAAAATCTGCATTTTTTTCGAATTTATTTTTGTTAAATTTTCAGAATTTTTAAATTTTTAGATTTTTGCAAAAAGCCACGATTACATTAGTACAAATATTCTATCTTTATTGTTTTATTAGGATTTTAGTTTATGATTATATTGGGTTGTATATTGTTTACCGTCGATTTTATACGGGTATAGTTGTTTTTGTCTTTGATTTTCAAGTTATATTAGATAAGGAGAGTCTGGAAGCTCTTAGGATTTTCACTTGGACGATTCTTGGGTGAAAATTTAGCCGGTTTATCTCGTTTCTTCTTCGATATTGAGCAAACCAGGGGAGTACTAGTTTCTTTCGTCTTTCATTTATTTTACCTTTCTCGTTTTTCAGGGACTTTTGGAACATTTGGGACAATGTTCAATTTAGGGCTGAGTAGGGTGGCAATTTTCGATACGACACGATAAATGACACAAACCCGACACGAAGTTAAACAGGTTTGGATCAAAAATAGGTCACCCCGTTTAACCCGTTTAATAAATGGGTCATGTTTGGGTTGAGTAAGTATTAAACACGTTAATATGTGAACTCGTTTAAGTATATATAAGCCTTAAAAAATAAAATATATAACTCGAATTTTATGTTGGATTTGGAACAAATGTATTTTGCTATGTACTTGATGTGAGTGAATTACGATTATAACTTATATATCATTGAAATTGCCGTATAGTTATTTGTATTTTATGTTTATCATTTTTTAAATCCTAATATCATTTTTGCATTTATAGTAGTTAAATCGACAAACCACCAATCTTATTCACCGTTTAACCTATTTACTTAAGCATGTTAAACGGGTTAGAAACAGGTTACACGTGTAATGCAGGTATGGGTTAGGGTTGAGTTTCTTGACACGATTAATAAATGGGTCGTGTTTGGGTAGAGGTTATAATAACCTATCAACCCGAACACGACTCGATTTCCACCCCTAGGGCTGAGCAAACCGAACCGACAAACCGAGCCGAGCCGAACCGACCATTTTCTGTTTGGTTCGGTTTTTGGTTTTGTAAATTTATGGTTTTTGGTTTCGGTTTTGCTCGGTCCAGTTTGGTTTCGGGTTAAAACCAAGAAAAATACGCCTAAACTATCTATTCAGTTTAGTTTTGATCGGTCCAGTTTGGTTTCGGGTTAATATACCTAAACATAGTTTAGGACGGTAATTTTGACCCAAATTAAAAAAAAATGTATATATCGGTGAAACTGTAGTTTTAGAAGCGTCTCATGGATAGGAGTTATATGACTAGCAAAAAAAACCTACCACTCAAAAAATCCACCCCAAAAATGTGAGGTTCGCTATCAGAAAAGTATGTTGCGAAATAGAAAGTTGTAATGATGATGTTATATACTACTATAAAAAAGTTTACGGTGTTATATACTAGAGATGTGAATAATTTTTTTAGAATGAGGGGAGTTATTTTAGATACCTTCTTTTTCTTGGATACTGGAGGACTAATCTCAGCCATCCATCTAAAAAAATAAAATGCTAGGATTAATAGCTTTTTTTAATTAAAAAAACAAAAAGGGCGGAGGGGTATTTTGGTTATTTTACCTCACACACATACCACTCCTCCAATCACTCACACCCCGTCCCATTCTCAGATCTGTTATTCTCTCTCACCAAACAAACACAACACATAGTTTAACACAAATAAAAAAATACACACACTAAAAACACACACACGCATAAAAAATCATCCACAAATCGCATCAAAAAATGGAAGAAAAAGATATCGATGATGTTGTTGAAGAACAAATCTTAACGATTAAACTTATATGTGAAGCTTCGAGTAAAAACCGCTGAAATGCAAGCTTAACTTCACTAATTCAGGTGTAAAACACTTTATTTACAAATTTTAATGTTATTTATGTATAAATGGTGAAACCTACTATTTATAGTGTTTGTGATAAACATATTGTGATTTGTGTTCATGTTATTGTATTTATACAGTTTATAATGAAGATGTTTTGATGATATTTTGATATTTATTAATATTATAGTGATAAGTAAGCTTTAGATCGAGTATGTTGATGTTGATGAAGAAAATTGTTGATGATGACGTGTTAGTGAAAAATCACATATGATAAGTTGCCTGAAACAATTGCAAAAACTTATATACTATATCATATATGATATAAGTTAGGTTTTAAGCGTTTATGATATAAAAAGTTAGTTGTGTGTATAATATCATATATGTTAATCTGCTTGAAAGTTAACTTCTTTACCATTATACTATATCATATATGATTATGTGCTTGAAAATTGAATCAAATCTTCTTATTTGTGTAGAGAAGGCTATTTTCAAGGCATCTTGAACATCACAAGCATCCAAAGGCCCAAGAAGCTCAATGAAGAAGCTCATGGATTTTTATTTCACGTTCAAAATGTATTCTCTATTTTTTCTTGTAATCTCCGTATGGAGTTTTGACGTCTACGGACGATTTTGTAAACCATTGGAAACTGGTACAATGTGTTGCTAAAATGGTTTAACTTTCTTGGTACTATGTCATGATGTTTTATGTTGCAATGGAAATGGCGAAACATTTGCGGATGTGATTTTCGATATTATGTCTATTTTGTATAAGTTTTATTGCACACATTCATAATCACTTGTAAATAAAAGCATTAGAACAAAAAACACGTTATTATTATTTAAACATCAAGTATGATGGTTTGATAAATTGTTGATGATCATGTTAAATCATATATGATTTTTGAAAGAAATCACATACTAACTTGTAAAATACCCAAACCTCCCAAGCTAAAGGGTCAAGCAAAGCGAGAATATGAATCTTCCACCACCTCCCAATTAGCTAGAAAAGATCCAAAGCCAAAGAACTGCTAAAGAATAGTGTTATGAGATCCACTCGCTCCCACACACGGTCACAAACGACTAGAATATCCATACTCTCTTCAGACAGTTGTTTCTTGTCGGGAGCTTATCTAGAAATAACGCAAGTAAAGATATTACGCTTGATTGGGATCAAATTTTAGACCATCTCGTAGAGGTGGAAGAGATAATTGAGTAAGTGCTTGTCTTTGCACTTCCCTAGCCGACTTCACTGAAAAAAATGCAATTTCCATTTAAAGTCCAAGGACCAGCGGTCATATTGCAAAAGATAAAAAAATGAAGATAACATTTGAGTGAACTTCGCCTTTTGACACTATTCAGCTCCGACTCTTGCGACGTCTTCGAAAAGAGGATGTGATATTCTGAATTTTAGAGCTTTGTATGCAAATCGAACATGCCTTTGAAGCTCCAAGTTAACAAATCTATTGAATCTTACCTTGAAGCATTCGTCACCAATCTATTTCTCATGCTAAAAGCTAGAGTTATTACCATTCCCAATCACCTTTTTACAGAACTCCATGAGATCAACTCCCTTAGATTTAAGATTGGTAATGGCATTACGAACCATTAGCCAAACCGAGCAACCTTTGTGAGCAGAGGACGGTTGATCAAGGCATCTATTTGGACCATAGATAGCATTAATTATGTCAAGCTAAAGACCTGATTGAGTCGAATAAAATCTCCAGATCCATTTGAACAACAAGGCACGATTAAGGGTGAATAAGCTACTAACCCCAACCCGCTGTATTGCTTTTGCGCCATGAATTTTTTCCAACAAACCCATGTCATTTTGCGTTCATCCTTATCAGCTCCCAAATAGAAATAATTTCACAGACCGTCTAGATAATTTAAAACACCATCAGGAACCTTAAAAAACGACATATAATAAGTAAGAAGAGACCCCAATACCGATTTAATAAGGGTGACCCTTCCTCCCACCGATAGAGCCTTAGCTTTCCACTTAGATAATTTAGACGTAACCTTTTGAATAACCTCTTGCCATGAATTAATACGAGTCATGTTGGCACCCACCTTCACACCAAGATACGCGAATGGAAGGTTGGTAGCCAAACAACCGAAGCTATTAGCCAAGTGTTGGACATCCGATGAATGAACTCCCACACCATAAAGGCTACTTTTATTAAAATTAATTTTTATACCAAAAGCAAGGAAAAAACAATGTAACATCATCACAAGAGTACTAACATTAGAGCTAGACCATTTACCAATGAACATGGCATCATCAGCATAGAAGAGATGTGAAATAGACACTCGATCATCTTTACCAATAATTATAGGATTAAACATACCTCTCTCGATGACTCCTAAGCCACATGAAGATTCTCCATCACAAGAATGAGCAAAAAATGAGATGGAGGATCACCTTGTCGTAAACCTCTGTGAAACAAGAACTCGTCAGTTGGCGAGCCATTAATCAAAACTAAGGCCTTTGAAGATTGAAGAGAACCACGAATCCATTCAAGCCATTTGCTACCAAAACCAAACCTACCAAGAATGTCATCAAGATGATCCCATCTAACCGAATCGAACACTTTTTGGAAATCAACTTTAAACATTAGAGTTTTTTCATTCCTCGCCTTACACCATGAAACAATCTCGTTTAAAATAAGAGGCCTATCAAGGATTTGTCTACCTACACCTGTTGTCCGCAAACCGCACAGTGACGCAACTCACCCAAACGGGGATTTCAATCCCAAATAGATCTATATATAACAATCTGCGCAACAACAATCTAGAATTGACAATTCATGATAAAGGGCGCACAGTTGGTGTTAACGCTTACTTAGCAAACACGTAATCATAGTAATAAAATGTACCACGTGCTTCAATTTTGTAAAACAAAGCATGTTCTCACCCCAAAGATGTAAATCATTTAAATAATTGTAAAACATGAGGCTATGAACTCACCTTAGTAAGTAGTCCTCTGAAAATGTTAAATATATCTAAGTAAAAGAATCACAAAACGAATGCCCGTACAATAACTAAGTAAATACGGCTATTCTAAGTCCTACAAGTTTAGGCTAACGACTTAATGCAAAAACTTATCAATAAATTGCAAGTTTATATAAATACATTATCACTTGTGTGGTGTTGCACATGTTTATTGAATTTGTTTTACTTGATAAGGCTCTTGGAATGATACGATTTTACACACGTCCTAATGTAATTAATAAACCGTTATTAATAAATATTCATATTTATTAATCGCGGATTAACTCATATAATATCCGAAAAATATATAGCTCGAACTGATATGCTAAGTGTTATTAAAATCATACACCTTGTTCATGAAAACCCTTAGGTTTTCTATATTTACAAAAACATTCCCACATCTATATGAAAATATAATATTTAAACTTTAAACCCTAGGTTTCTATATTTGCACTTTTAATCCTTTAACTTTGCAACAATTACAATTTAGTCCTTAATGTCTCTCAAAACAGCCCTTTCTAGTTTCAGAATTGATAGAAACAACCCCTGGAGCTTTATAAAACATTTAAGGCATTTTTAACCACAAGTTTTAACAAATTTTCACATTAATCCCTTAACTTGTAAAAGTCGCATTTTAAGCCCAATTAAGCTCTAACAAGTGACAGGGGTTTTTATATATTCCAATAAGCCATAATACGCTGGAAATCATGAATGAGCTTATTTTGGCTCAAGGGCTTATTAGAATCTTTAGAGTCCATTAAGGCAAATAATGGTGCAATTAAGATTTTCAAAGTCATAAGCTCACATTTGGCTTATATAAGCTTATATAAAAATGGTTTGGGCTAAAAAAAAATAACACGAATGCGCTTAAATTTAAAGCTTATGGGCTCGTTAGCCCAATAACTATTAACCACGAATTGTTTCAAAAGTCCATTAAGGTTTGATAAGGTAATCCAACTGATTTTTCTAGACTTAATAAGCACTATTGGGTCTGTTTTATTGTTTGGCATATTCATAAGCCATTAAGCTCGTTAATGGGCTTTTGAGTCCAATGAGAACTCGATAAGGTTTATACATGATCCAACTAGTCCATTTTAGGTCCATTAGCATTTTCTAAGTCCAATAAGCTTATTAAACTGTATAAGCTCACAAATAAGTTGTTTAAGCTTATGCGCTAATAGGCTACGCTATTTGACAGGCAATGGCCGTCAAGCCCAAAAATGTTTCGGCAAGAGATTTCTAAGGTATACTAAGGTCCATGTGAGTTCAATAAGCACTTTAGGCTTCTTAATAAGCTCGTGGAGCTTATTAATAAGCCGTGGCCTTGTAGACGTGGCCTGTTGGGCCTGTTGGGCCCAATAGTGGCTGTTTGGATTTAACGAAACCAATTGTGGCCCATTAAGCTCACTAGTTAGGTTCTAGAGTTTGAAACCTTTTGATAAGCACTCGATAAGCAATTATTACTCGTATTTTACTACATGCATTCGTCTTATTAGCTCGTACATTCGTTCCCAAGTTAAGACATCATGTTTCTATGGAAAGTTTACGCATAGGTTTTATTTATTTCGAATATATAGGGTGGTTTTTATATAAGTTACCATTCGTGTATTTTAATGTATAAGCTGAGTCTTAACTCGAAATTAGCCAACGTTATATATACACGTTAGCACCACACAAGATCATATACATGTAATATATGTGCGTAAACAATGCATGGGTTGAACCATGCACGTTCATGCTCACGTTAACTTGTTACACACAAGTGTAACGTGACCCTTATAAACAAGACATGAATAAAGAAAGAAAAGAATATGACCTGTAAAGCTATTTTAGTTCGAGACTTACAAGGTCCATGTGTCTTGGTTTGTATTTTTTAGTAAACCCAATGTATAACCCCAAATCGTATAAGTACGATTGTATTTTCCTCCCTAGCTTAACTCAATGCCTTAGAATCCTTGCTTTGTAAAATGTGGTGTCGTGTTTGAGTTCGGTTATTATATAACCCGAATACAATGAGAGAAAACAATGTGGTTTTGGCTTGAGAGTGTTTGTGAGTTTAGGAAATGTTTAATAAATGTTTAAGGGACAATATGAGTGAGTATATATAGGCTTGATAGCTAGTTAGTTTTCCTAGTTCCATCCTAAGCCAAATTCGTGCCCTTATTAGTGGTTTTGGGGGTTTTAGTTAGCCTCACATTGTATTTTGCTAAACCACCTAAGTACATCTCTTAATTACCATAAGATTTACAAGGATATGGAAATCTGTATGGGTTTTAGTGAGGGTGCTTAGTTTTAGCCGCGGCAACAAGAGAAGACAAAAGAATCAAAAGGGTTATTAACCATTGTGTAACAGTTAGTTAAGACCATTAGATACATGTTTTAATTAAGCATAGTGTACAATTACTTAGGGACCATATTGGAAGATTTTCTATGTTGATATAAGCACAAGAGATGACTTATTTTATAGGATTAAACTTACCCATATACAGCCCCTAGTATGTTATTAACACAAGAAATTATATAAATTTATGTGTTTACAATTAAAAGTGTGTTATCGGTTTGGAGCTCAAGGTAAGCTAGGAATTCCGAGGTGTGTCTAAACGTATTTAATTACGAACGAAGCCCTTCTACGTGACCAATAAAAATAAAATACGCAAGTCAATAATTATCTTCTTAATAATTATATAACACTTGATTGACGTAAACCTTAATTTATTGGTGAACCGTTACGAAAATCATTATTTCTAGTCTACGCGATATAGCTTGAAAGTTAAATTAAAAATTAAACAGGCGTATCGGAACCAAAATAAATAGTGACAGAATAAAAGGAGTCGTAAATGACCTGAAATTGAGAAATGTTTACAGTCTCCACCCTTAAAAGAGCTTGTCCTCAAGCTTAAGACCTTGTAGTAGGATGACGAAGCCCGTTTTGTGAAAAAACTGTGCGGTATTTCTTTATTGAACGAATTCTGTCACGCTCCCAGGTGAACTCAGGACCTCTCCTAGAGTTCTAGCGAACCTTAACCAATAGTATCCGCTGTTCGCTTTACTCGTTTGAATCTGCTCCGTTACTCATGATTTCAATGGCTCTTCCATAACTGGAGCAATCGTCAACGTGAATTCCTTCCCAACGGCAAGACATAATGTCCGTCGGCGTCAAAATTCTTCAAATTAGACACATGAAAAGTATGGTGAACCTTGCTCAACTCACTAATGGAAGTTCCATCCTGTAGGCAACCTTCCCAACCTTGGAAAAAAAAAACAAACACTTCAAAGGTCCGACATAAACTTCGATTCAACTTACCCCGCTACCGAAACGTACAAAACCCCTTTCAAGTAAGAACTTGAGCCCATAACCCAATCTACCCAACTTCAACTCCATCGGCTTTCACTTCAAATCATCGTAGCTCTTTTGTCGATCCTAGAGGGCAGCTTAAATTCTACTGCTTGATCAGGACGATCTTTCTGTGTTATTATTTTTTTTTTTCTTGGATTCATTTCCGGACCGGTCAGATGATCTCACCAACTCCCGCCCGCACACAAGTGATCGAAATTTTCGGCCATAAAGACCTCAAAGGTTCGGCTTATGCTAGCAGAGATAACTGTTGTTATATATAAACTCGGCTAATAGCACAATGTTTAGATTAACCCATCCTTGCCAAAATCCGATCACGCAAGCACGTAGCATGTCCCTCAAGAGTTTGAATAGTCCTCTCGCTCTGGCCGTCAGTTTCTGGATGATACGCGGTGCTCATACTCAGATCTGTACCCAAAGCTTTCTGAAATGATCTCCAGAAGTTTGATTTGAATCTCCATCAACGACCACAAATGATTGAAACAAAAGGTATTATCTCGTGTCTTGCCCACTATCATGTTCAGGTACAGACCTTGCACTTAGTCCAATTGATCATTTTCGCTTTATTATCAAGAAGTGAGCAGATTTTATGAGTCGATCCACAATCACCCTAAGTGGTGGACGAAACCTTGAGACGACTTAGAAGCATGGAGATAAAATTCCACCGTGATATATCCCACTCTCCACCTCGGAATTACTGGTCTGTACAAACAATCCCGATGGCCTTAGATGTCATCCATGACCGTTTGCACACCATCAAGCACGAATGCAAACATATGAGGCGATGTCAGCTTATATTCATATTGGGCCACCAATAAATCTTTTTTCATTCCTTGGTACATCTTTCGAACCGGATGGATAGAATATTTGACTGATAGGATTCGTAAGCATAATCACAGATCTTAAGCACCATAGCAAGGTAAATGATTACCACTTCTGCCATTTAAACAAAGGTTCATCGGGGCGTAGTCCAACTTTCTTGGGTATATCCTTATCTGATCAAACACCTACCATCTTTCTTTCTTTCTCAAGATTCTCCGGTTTCAGGTCTCGTGATCTAAGCTTCTTCTAGATTCGTTTGGGAAGATCCAAGGCAATAGTCATAACTAAGGCTCGAACCCGCAATGGCTCAATCCGTTCTTTATGGCTCAATGCGTCAAACACTACGTTTGCCTTCCCTGGGTGATAACGAATGTTACAATCGTAATCACTTAGCAATTCTAGCCAACGGTGTTGCCTCATGTTAAGCTCCTTTTGGTCAAGAATATGTTGTAGACTTTTATGGTCGGTGAACACGGTGCATTTGGTTCCATATAGATAATGGTCTCCATATCTTTAGAGCAAAACACCACCGATCCAATTCTAAATCGTTGAGTGTTGTAGTTCTTCTCATAGATTTTAGTTTGTCGAGAGCCATAGGCAAGCACCTTCTCTCTCTACATAAATACAACACCTAAAACCCTTATTGAAACATCAACAATATACCACAAAAGTCTTCATCCTTTAAGTAAAGCAGATTGGCGCACTGCATAACTTCTGCTTTATTAACTGAAAAGCGTTTTCTTCCTTTTCTCCCTAATCAAATTTGATTCCTTTCTGAGTAAGCTTCGTCATTGATTTAGCAATCTTCAAAAATCCCTCAATAAACCTTTGATAGTAACCAGCAAGACCTAAAAATTGGCGGTAACACTTTTTTCCCCCCGTCGGTGTCTAGAGATGCCAATCCCATGATGGAATTCTAATCTTGGCTGGATCCACATGAATACCTCTGCTATCAATGACGTGACTGAGAAATTGTACCTTCGAAATCCAAAATTCATACTTTGAAAACTTGGCATACAACTTCTCCTTCTTAAGCAATTCTAAAATTACCTTAAGATGTTCTTCTGCTCTTTCTGTCCTTTGAATAAATAAGTATGTCAACAATGTAGACGATTAACAGAACTTAACCCATTAGGAGCTTGCACACTCGGATCATAGGTCCATGAAACCGCAGGTGCGTTTTAGTTAGCCCGAATGGCATAAACCTGAAACTTGTAATGACCATCGAGTTCGAATGCCATTTTGCAAATGTCCTTGTATCTCGACTCTCAGCTGGTGATAACCCGATCTCAAATCTATCTTTGAATAAATGCTGGATCCTTGGAGTTGATCAAATAAATCATCAATTCTCGGGAGTGGATAACGATTCTTTACTGTTAGCTTATTTAGCTCCCTATAATCATTCACATACTGAATGACCCAGTCCTTTATTTTGACAAACAAAACCAGGCTTCCATGTTGAGGGAACAAGGTCCTTATGAAGCCCTTTGTCGGAAAGCACTTGTATTTGATTCCGATAATTTTCTTACATTTCGGACGGTGCCAATCGATACGGTGCTCGGCTTACGGGCGCTTGCTCCAGGAATAGAAGTCGAACAGGAGTCCACTGGTCGAGCCGGAGGAAGACCCGACAAGTCCTCGGGAAACACTTCAGGAAAATCTCAGACGATTGGTACGTCCTTAATTACTTTCCTTCCGACTTTTCTCCTCTTTTCTTGGCGGATAATCTGTGCAAAAAGATCTAACATCCTTTTGCCATTACTCTAGCGCATTAGAACTGCGATATGGGTCAACTGAGATTCTCTCCCGTCGTTACTTTCGTTACCACAAAAAATCAAGGTTTCATTCCCATAGGGAACTCGAACAAGTTTCTCATCACACACGATCACGGCGTGACACCACTAACCAATCCATGCCGATAATAACGTCAAAACAACCCATTCCTAACGGGCCTTTAGATCTATTGTTGACACGGATAGTTTAAGAAAATTAAAAGACAACCCCGCCATTATAGGTCCTACCCCGACTATTTTCCCATCAGCAAATTCGTCATCATAGACATTTCATAATGGAGTTGGGCATGTTAACAGGAACTAAATGCAGTAGATATTAAAGCTTCTAACGCATCCATTGTCGAAAATAAGATAGAATGCATAGCGGTTGTTTAAGAAGGAACTAACCCGGTGACGAGCATTGGATCCGGGTCCCTCGAGCTATTTACTTTCTTTTCTGCATTCCCAACTGCATACACCCAGCCTTGTGTACTCCCATTTCCCCCATCCTTATTCTTCAACTTGGGACAATCCCTCTTAAAATGTCCTGGAGCTCCACATTCAAAACAACAATTCCTTAGGAGATTTGACTTATTGCCCTTCACAGATGGATATTCATCAGTTTTAGGCTTAATTTAGGCTTATTAGTTGGCTACATGGGTGAGTTGAACAAGTTTTAGTTGATATTAGTTATAGTAAACTATAAAATCACATCTTTGTGACGGTTTGTTAGTTTTTCACATAAACATCTCTTTCCAAAAACTTTTGTTACAATCATCCATACATTAGTAAAATTAAACTTAATAGCAACCCAATAAACTAACAATGTAATTTAATCCAATGTATCTTTTTAAAACGACACGTTTAGTAGTCGTTCTCATATCTTGTGCTATTGATCTATGAAGTAACGCCATCGGATATTCAATATTCCGCTGCAACCCAGATTTGAGGGTGTTACAAAAAAATAGTGCTGGTGGAGGTATTTTGTGATGGTTGAGAATAATTTTAAAGTGATGGATATAAGTATTCTGTGATGGTTTTTGTACTTTATTGTAATTGTAAGTGATTTTATGGTGGTGGAGGTAGTCAGAAGAAGATGGTGATTATAATGATGATGATGAGTAATAGAGGTGGTTAGAAGAAGATGAAATGAATAAAAAGGGTGTTTTAGAGTAATTTTATCAAAATGTGAGTTTTACTTTTCGTAGATAACGAAGATAATGGAGAATTTATTACATCGTTAGTTTTTAGTAATGTATTGTGTTTACTTTTATTAACTGAGGGGTTATTATTGCCAAAAGTTTTTAACATGTATGTTTAGTTTGAAATATGACAAACCGAAGATGTATTCAATAAAAGTGTGTCGTTGAACCGAACAACTTGCATTTCCAGTTTGCATTATTCAAGAAATGGTACTGTTTTGAGTTGAACCATTTTTAGTCAAGGTGATTGTGTGTTTCGTCTTTCAAGATTTTCATCTATCATTAGAACAAACAAAACTCATGCACCGCCACTCGCACGGGCGGATCATATA
>BQNB010147603.1:0-16416 GCA_026074375.1 Tanacetum coccineum
CATAGATCGATACATCTTACAAATAATATTCTCCAGTTATTTATTTTGTTTTTCCAAAACAATTTCCTTTTCAATGTACTTAGACTCTTTTTCTTTAGACTCTGTTTTGGAAACAGTTAACGTTTTTGATAAAGACTCCTTTTCTTTGACATTATTAGAAAGAGTTTCTTTAAGTATATCGATCTCCTACTGAAAAGCCGCAAGCTTTGCATTTTTATCGCGAATTAAATCATCCATTTGAGAATCTATTAATTTTTGTCTTTGATTCAAATCTACATTAAGTCTTTGTTCAAAAATAGCAATTCGTTCTTTCTATCTCTCAAGCTCAGCGGTTAATGATTCATTTACCATTTTATTTGTCTGATTTTCCTTATCTAAATGAGCTACGTGATCAGTCATTTGTTCAACCAAAGATAATACCAATAAATCATTAGGTGTAGAAGAATTAGTGTCTCGAATAACCGCATCTTGTGACTCATGCAGATATTGAGAATATAGAATGATATTACTACCACTATGTATCTCATTATCTTCAAAATCATCAACATGTGTTTGTTTGGAATACTGCATCTCTTGCATATCCTGATTAATCATATCATTCGGATAAGAATCAGAATATGGTACCTCAGAGAGAACATCTGGATCACAGCTTGAAAGATTTGCCATCAAAACCGCTTTAGCTGAGGATAAGTCATCACAATCCGAGTCATACGCATCCAAGTCATTTGTCTAGAAAGCTGAATTCTGAGGGATTTTCTATTGAGCAACTAGAGCTTCTAATATACCAGGGTCTGCTGAAATGCAAGTTTCTCTTCATCCAATATCTGACCCGCTTCTTGAGCTTCTGCTAACATCAATTTCTCCTTAAACCATGCAGCATTCCTTGGCCTTTTTGGTTGAGTACACTGTCTCGCCATATGCCATTCTCCTTGACAGTTATAACACTTCACAACTCTTGGTGGACCAACTGCAATATTTCACTTTGAAGTAGTAGTAATTCCTCGGTTTCCTGTACCAGCATAACTCTGATGCTGTCTTCCTTGAACTTGTTGAACTGTGACTCTACCATCTTGAATGGTTGCTAGATTTATAGGATTAGAAGATGTTCCGAGTTGATTGTTTGATGGTGGAAACCTTGATGCTACATCAGACATAAATTCCCTTGCTTTATTGATGCATCCAATCGGATCTTCTCCTTGCTAAAACATAGGAACCGCGAGATCGAAGTCCAATTAGGGAAATTCAGCTTGAGATTGTTGTGTCATTGAAGGAGATATGAATAGTGGAGGGCAAATTGCATGTTGTTGTGGATTGACTGGAGTATGATGGTGTTGATGATGAATGGGTGCTGCATAAACTGGTGTGAATTGCTAAAGAGGTGGATACATTGAATAACCTGAATGTTGTGGTGACTGAGATGGAATGTATAGAGTTGGAGAGTTGGCTACGAAAGCAAGAGAATTTGAATATCTTTCATGACTGATATGAACTTCATTAGCATGTCGTTTATGTTGACTAAGGTATGCATATAACTGATCATAGTTGGTGGTATACAAACTCTTAGCTAACTTCACATCAGTGATAAACTTTCTCCATTTCGATGAAAGAGCATTCAGAAACTTGGTATTGACTTAAACTTGTTGCATAGTCATCCCAATAGTATGCAGGTCATTGATCAACTAAGAGAATCTCCAGTAGTACTCATACAATGTTTCACCCAGAACATGAGCAAACTTATCAAACAAGTTATACAATCTGCATTCACGTTCTTGGTATGATAATTCAGTGCCTTTCATTAGCATCTTGACTCTATCCCAAATATCCTTAGTCGCATTTTGATGGTTAACAAGTGCATACACATCAGGTGGTAGACCGTGAAGAATGATATTTGTTGCTTGAACATCATAATCATCTTATAGTTGTTGTGCTTCAGTGAGTTCGGAGTATTTCTTAGGTCTAGTTTGCACATTTTCTTCAACAGTTGGATAAACCAATGGACCATTATCGATATAATCAAGCATCATCCTACCATGTTTCTTCCCTTTGATTAATAGACCTATACGACTTGCCCATGAATCATACACTGATTTTCCAAGCATTGGAGGATGGTTCTCTACTCCAGCAACAATGACGTGTTTTGCTAAAGTAGTCATCTTGAATTAATCGAAAAGTGAAATGATTAACGAGTGATCAAATAGTGATAAAGGAGGATTGTGTTAAGAGTTGTTGTTGTTAGTGAATAAGATTGATATTCCACGGGATTTTACAAATCTTCACTAAAACTGAGAAATCCAAGTATTTCGCGGGATTTTACAAAGTAAGACAAACCGTAGAAAATAAAATCTTTTTGTGACTGTTGTAATGTTTTGCTTGAATATGACAATTGTAATGTTTCGCTTAAATATGTAATGTTTCACTTATATTATGACTTATTTAATGTTTCGCTTGAAATAGGAAAATTAAATAGAGTTTCGTCTTACACAACTACGTATTTCGCTTGAACTAACAACCTGTCATAAATCGCTTAGAAAGATATTTCGCTTGGGGACCTATTTCGCTTGAACATATTTCGCTTGACCTAAGAAAATTTAAGTAGAATTTCGTTTCCTAGAAATGACGTATTTCGCTTGAGATCAACCTGTCATATTTCGCTGCAATACATATTTCGCTTACACATTTTGCTGCAATGCATATTTCGCTGGATTCAAAACATGTTTCGCTACCTTCAAAACATATTTCGATTCCTTCAAATAAAAACATACTTTTTTACAAAAACTCACATTTTTGCGTTTTACCTTGATTTTGCTTGCACAACTAGTTCACTTAGGCCTATATCTTGCCTTAAAAAAACATAAAAACACTTTAACACTTTTTAAACTTACAATATCCGGGGTTTACTTTTTAAGCACACAAAAACCAAAAAACAACTAAAACTAATGATCTAAACAAGATATAAATGCACACAAGCTCACGATATCACCCCATGGTGACTGATACCAATTATAAAAGTATCAAATCACTTAACAATAAATCAAGATAGAAAGTTTAGAAAGAGAAAGGAGGGTTGTAGCACTTAGTGAGAGAAAGAAAGGAAAACTGTATTATGATGAATAACCAAAATGAACAAACCAATCCTCTCCAAGGCATGGAGATAGTGGTATTATACCTTGCTTAGGGGCCGGTCAACATAGGGATTGACTTATGTTGCCCGGTTTGCTTGGTCAGTTTCCAAATATTAATGCTATGAGCATATACTATTACAACTTTGGAGTGACCGAGTCTTGTCTCGATTCCTACAAATTTCCCTAAGGGACGGTCACTCCAATTTACAAAAATGATGTCTACATTCTATGAATTTCTTTCATTCTAGAAATGTTGATCATATTAACACGGGTCGTGTTGTAATTGAGTTCTCGAGCAAATGTTCAAAGGCTTTCAATAAATGTTATTTTAGTTTTCTTTATGACTGGTAATCACTCGCTGATTGCATACTTTGGACCGTGAAGGACTAACGGAGAGTGTCGTTTTCTGTTGTCGGTATCCATTAGCACTTAGAATGAGAAGTCTTCTTAACATGATGTTTTTCAAAATGTGAACATGATTTTTCAAGAATTTTCATTGTCCAATTCAAAAATCTTTCAAAATTGTTGATTGTTAAATAATCCATCCTAGAAAAAAGTTTTACACAGACATTTTTTCAACATTTGTGTCATTTTCAAAATGAGTCAATGTTTGAGGGGGAGTTTTTTTGAAAAACAAAGTTTTAATGATTTTGAATACATCATCTCACGACAATTCTTATGTATTCAAACATTATTAAAAATATCTTAATAACAAATCTGTAATAATAATGACTACTCAATAGATTGTATGTTATAAGATGATTAAGTGTTTTGAGATAATTTTGAAGAATTTCGTCTATTCCAATTCTATTGATCGTTCAATTTTTGTTGTGCGCAACACTGCCTCACCCTTAATTTTATATTTTTTTTACAACTTGGTATCATTTTTTTGTGTTAAACATATGTAAAATTGAGGGGGAGCAAAAATAAAATTTCCACATAATTCATGCTGTAACAGTTTTCTCCCCACAAGATTTTCATGACAAATTTTAATCACTTGGTATTTCAAAGACTAAATGAATTAGTATTTAAAAAAAAGGGGGTGAAGAGAATTATAATTAAATTGTTGATTCTTGAAAATTAATACAGTGAATCTAAAACGACCTCAAAGTGCTTATTACTCTTCGAACAAGATTTTTGGTTATATTGTTTACCAACAACATCTTAAATTCCGACGATTCAGAAGTCATTAAGGTGGATAGGTTAGGTATTTAGGTTCCTGATGATCCAACTAGAACGGAGGGATCTACCTAAGGACATCCCATAGTTAGAAATAGTAGTCCTTAGGTATGATTGGAGTTGAAATGAGAAACGGAATAATGCCACTAAGTTGAGCTAACACTAGAAACCAATCATAAACAAGGTGTTATAGTAATTGACTTCTTGGTAAGCTTTGAAGGGGTTTGGAAGAATGAAAACATAAATGTATGGTAAGGTTGAACACAAGCAGCCTTCCTCATCATACTTTAGAGCATTTAACCTGGTCAAAACATAATCTTTTAGATGCAAAATATGAATTCTGGTATTGAAGACCAAGACATCATGGAACCCGTGTGATGACTACACAAAACCCTTTCCCAGCTATTCAAGTTTCTCTTAATAGATACTTGTCTCATTTGTCACGAAGATACACACGACTTCTATTGACTTTCTCACTTCGAGTTAGTTGATATTGAATAGGTGGCTGCTCCAGCCTTCGAGTACTAAAACCAAAACACACGAATCGAGTCTAGAGCTAAGAGATCAATAAATAAATCTCATTAGGACACATTCCATGACAAACACTTGTTGAACACCATTAAGTTCACAAGCTATTATCAAGAGTCCTACGCATTATCCTTATGATTCCAGAACATTCAGAGTGCTGCTCTTTAGCATTCCACAGTGACGAATGGAAATCCTTCCAGAGTCAACATCAAATAGCTCTACGGTAGGTGACTTGCGAGATTCTATATGAATCAAGCTTATGTCAACTGGATATCGATTCAGTCCAGTAAATGAATTGACGACTCAATAAAAAAGATAGTAACTATCTGATTCACTCATATCGTGTTGTCTACTTTGAGACTTTCTGGTATTAAGAATAAGCAAGTACAGTGAATATAATGCTTATGCGTTAGAGGATCTAACACTTTGAGCTGGAAACCCTGTCAAGGAGGTTCTTCAAAATTGAACCTACCTGATCATAGGTACAGTATTTACACTGTAAAACGGTCCTCACAGAACCAAAGGTTAATGCAACCGAATCTTGACGAATGACAAAGCCATATTCGTCCATATTTGTTGTTTATCACTAACATTCAAATGCAGGTACAAACAACGGTGTTGCAGCCTCATTCCAGCAGAGTCTGATTCATTACCACATGCTCATGCTCAAACTACAAAGACATAATATAAGCATCAAGATTCAAGAATCAAGAAAGCTCAAGAATCTAATGACAGACTTTCGCTAAACTTTGATCATTTCAAGATTCTTCCTTAAAGATATCAAGATTATCAAGACAAAAGGTTTGACGTACAAAAGTGGTAGATTGGTAGCCTTAATGGATTGAGTCAAAACATTGATGATTGGTTAAGGGAGATTTGTTAGCCAGCTTTCAAGGAGATGCAAAAGTATAAGCATGTTGGTAAGACACTAGATCGCAAGGGGGCTTAAGACTGAGGATAAAGATTTAAAAGATCTCAGACTAACGCCCAAAGTCAAAAGACAATGACTAAGGCTCAATGATTCAAAGATCACTCTGCATGAGGAACAAGCCTACCACGAAGACAGAAGATACCAAGACCACAAGAGCTTAAACATCAAAAGCAATCCACCATTTATCTCCATGAAGATATGTAATGTCATAATGAACTCACTTTGAAGGGAGATTGTTAGCCTCAAAATATTGAGTCGAACAATGAAGTTCTTTCATCATGAATATTAGGTCTCGGTCGTTCATTTATGTAATGTTGTAATAGGTCAGAAACAGGAAACGAGCTTGATACTTAATCTAATATTGTACTAGTTTTAGGTTTAAGCCCAATGTAATCCCGAGCCATGCCCAAGTCAAACCCACGACCCAACAAGGCCTAATAAAGCTGGCAATATATGCAAGTATTTAAAAACCCTCTCCAATGTGTGGTAGAGGTTTTGTTTTTTTTTATGGTTGGTTGTTCATTTGTATGTAAGACTCATTTGTATCAATCCACCATCTATTTTATTCTCTCTACTTTCTCTCTCTAGTTTCTCTCTCTAAAAGTTCTTCTCATCTCCTATCTTATTTTCTTGGTTAATACCATGGTGAAGTGAAGTGATTACGGGTCCTACAAAACTTATTTTATTAAGTTATTTCATATATCTCGATAAAGTTTGTTTAAAACGTGAATTAATAGGTTACGTCTAGAATTAACGGAAAACAGAAAAACAATGCAAAACTTAAATCAAGTCCGATACTAAACAAAAATACGATAACTTTAAATCGATTTCTTTTAACATTCTTAAAGAAATCTAACGTATTATAACATACTGTTTATTTCTAGAAAACTTTTTGGGTCACATTTTAATCAGAAACAAGCTTGATAGTCATCTGACACAGACAAAGAAAAACTAGGAACCCTTATTGGATGATTCCTTGGACCGGTTTGGGACAAAGGGAACCACCAAGGCATGTTTCTAGGAACTTTTTCTTGTGCATGCATTTATATAGTCCCATTTGAATTCAAAAACATACATAAACACCATAACACACATAAAATATCTCTTCCTTTCTTCTTTCTTTTGTTAGACGAGCACCCCAACACCACAAAACATACATTTTTCAATTTTGATCAAGAACACGAAAGCAAGAACGCGTAAGGGTTAAATTCTAGTAGTCTTGGGTTGATAAACACAATATTCGGGTTGTGTTTTTGAGCTTAAAATCCTTCTTAGAAACCCTACTTTGTAAGTCTCTAAAACTCTCTAATCCTTGTACTTTTAGTAGTCTAATGATGTATTAATGCTAGTTGTACAATGCGTTTTGTGAAAATCCAAACTATAAAAAATTCAAAAAGATAAAAAAGGTTGTGTTTGGTTTTGGTGTGGCAAAGGGAAGCACAAGGAAAATAACATTTAAATATTTTTGGTGTGTTGGGGTGGTGTAAATTACTTTTAGTGGAAAATAAGAGCTTATTTCTATTTTTGGCTTATAAATAAGCCTTTCGTGAGCTTATTCGAGTCTTATTGGGCTCATCATGGCCTCGACCCAATAAGAAAACAAAAAGGATTATTGTTTTTGGCTTATTTCATGTTCGGCTTATTTCAAAGTTCTTATTCATAGCTTATTTTCATACTTATTTGGGTTTTGAGCTTTTGAACTTATTTTCTAGCTTATTGGTGGTTTTTTTGGCCATTTGGGCTCACGACCCAATAAGACCAAATAAGTCGTGGCTTATTTTAGGGCTTATTGGTCGGCTTATAATTTTGACTTATATTCTAGCTTATTTTATACCAAAGCGCTTATTGGCTCAATCGATAGCTTATTGGGTTCGCTATTGGGCTTATTTTATTTTCGAATCATTTTGGGCTTGTGCGTGTCGATTTGACCCAACAAAGCCCAATGACCTTACGGCTTATTTTGTCCCTTATTGGTTTCAGCTTATTTTTTTGGCTTTTTAATATAACTTATTATACTTTCCTAACGTGCTTATACGTTTACTATGTCCACCTTTTTGGAACCCGCTTTGTTAAAACTTTGGGCTAAAATTGAACGTTTAATATCTATTTTATATTTTGGACCAAATGACCCATTAAAGGCCCAATGGTTTTGGTTTATGGCTTAATAAGTCAAACGGCTTATTTTCGGACTTATTCCTATTACTTAATCAACTTATTTCGTTAATATTTAGAGATATTGATATTTAATCATTTTGACTTATGTTGGTTTTTGGAATATTATTACTAAGACTAAATCTATATTCGAGCTTTCGACATGTTTCGCTTTCAGCATATTATGGTAGGATACTTAGACTTATTTAAAAATGAACTTGATATTTTGGATAAATATCGAACTAAAACGTGAAACTCTTAATAGGCCATAAGGCCCAATGACTAATGGACTAAAAACTTGAATTAAACATAATGGACTTTGATTTGATAATTGGATTGACTAGTGGACTCAATTTGGGTTGAACTTATGAGTTAGGACTTAACTAATATTTTCGGGCTAACATTGGGCTTTTGGGCCCAATAAATGAAAAACTAGTAAACTTAAGCGTTTAAAATGAATTTTCGATCGATTTACACTTAAATTTGTTAGGATCGTTAAAATAGTCGTTGGAAAGCATGTCTTGATAAAACGTCACATGAACGTAGATTTTGGCATTTTGTTAGAAATTCATTGATTTGAGGAAAGTGTTTGAAAATATGGTCTAAAACCTTAGAAAAGCCTTTATAAACAAACGGGTCATTGATGAGGTGTCATTTTATATACTATTTCAGGGTCATTTAACCCTTTAAATTATGCAAATATGCCCAGATTATGTGCTTAATGTTTTTTTTAGGTTTTTAGCACTTGGATGGCATTTGGAGGAAATACATGTGACTTGGGCTCATTTGGAGAAGAAACGGACAAGACCATAGACCTACACCAAATCTCTTGAAGAATTATGCATATAGAGCGTGGAGACGGCGTCGCAGGCATAAAGCCACGCCGTCGCAATCTATCTAGTGACGGCGTCAAGAAATTGACAACGACGTCAGGACGTAACCGACTCATATCAGACCTAGAAGATTATATCCCGTGACGGCGTCGCGACCACAACTGGACGCCGTCGCGACGTTTTCTCTATATATTTTAAGCCGAAGTTAGGGTTTTAGGTGTGTAACTTTGTATACCGTTTGGGAGCCGAACCTTAAGTATTTTGTCAGCTTTTAGGCAGACTTTAGGGCCTCAAAACCCTATTGTAACTGACCTTAATCCATGTTTTAATCAAGTAAGTTTATCTATCTTTAATCATTCAATATGTCTATGTATTGTTTGATTGATCTATGTTCTTGTTTCCTTTATAACATGTTAGGCTAAACCCTCCTTTGTATTTGCTTATGATTGCATGAAATTTGGATTATAGATCCTTTTACTGTTGCATCTTGTGATGAATGTGCGTGTTAGGCTTTATAAAACTAGCCATAAGATATTAAAAAGGCATAGACGTCTAGGGAAACGCGGGTGTGTAGAAAGGATATCATCAGTAACAGTCTTCATACTACCTTACCCCTAATATGGTTGATCCCTCTTAAGATATTTCAATTGCATTTAATATACTTAGGGGACTTGTAACAGTCTTCATACTACCTTACTTGTGCGTTGCCATAACGGAATATTAAATAGATGGCGGGTTCCTGTAATTCGTTCATGGCTTAGGAAATACTTACACAGATCATCACGAGTGTGACAAGACAACATGATTAGGAGAAGCAATCTAATGAGTAATGCATGGTTAAGCAAATACATTATTTTATCGTAAAGTTATCACTAGTAGTTTAGATTATAATTAGTTTATTAATTAGTTAAACAAACTAACCTCTCAAACCATTAATTTTACTGCTTTCTATAAAATAAAAAAAATACAAAAATAATCTTCTTTCAATCCTGCAGATCTCGGTTAAGCTCTGTTCGAGCCTTCCTAACCTATTTCCCTAGAGAACGATAAAAACACTTGAGTCTTGCCTATACTACACTGCAACGATCAGGTACACTGCCTAGGGAATTGTAAAACTTCTTGTAGAAGTCTTTACGAGACCCCACATCAAGTTTTTGGCACCGCTGCCGAGGAATAGTTAGGTTTCGAACATAGTTTAGCTTAGTTCTACTCGTTTGAATCCTTTCAAGTGAGATATTATTTTCGTATATTATTTTTCTTGTAGTCTATCTTTTCTTTGTTTCATTTAAATTGTAAATCTGTCACCATGACACGTAGCACCATTAGGAGGTTAACAAAACCCCTCGACAAACTCGAAAGAGAATTTTAAAAGCTTAGGAGAGCCGCCTTGCGCCTGCATCAAAACGAATCTATAGCTATAGCCGGAAGAAACCTCTATGATGATGAAGCATCCTCTTCCAACGACACTAGAACCGAATCTTCAACCCTTCTCAAAACCTTACAGGAAAATTCTTGCCCTAGCTCCTCTGGTTTTCAAAACCCAATCATCCTCCCAGCTAAACGAACTTGGAGAATTGTTGACTTACGCGACATCTTGTTAATTCAAGGAACATGCACGTTCCAAGGATTAAGAAGCGATGACCCCCTCTGTCATATAAAGCATTACTTAAGTATCGTGTATAACATACAAGCTAACGGAGCTACCAGGGATACCTCTAGGCCACGTTTCTTTCACTTCTCCCTCAAAGGGAAAGCGGCAGAATGGCTTGAAAAAATACCCCCCGCCCAAATCACGACATGGGATCAGCTCGTATCGCGATTTCTTAATTACTTATTTCTAGCAGGACGCACCTCGTCCCGTAGAGACATGATCCTCTAATTCAAACAAGGGGTCGATGAATCCATAAAAAGCGCCTGGATCCATTTCTAGAACTTGATCAAACAAGTCCCCTATCATGGAATACAAAAATGGCTTCTGGTGAAAATCTTTCATGATAACATATCTCTGGATGACCGTATGAAACTCGATCAATTCTCCCAATTCCGTTTCAACTCTCTCACCGACGAAGAGGGGTGGAATTGAATAGAAGAGTACGTCCAATATCAAGACGATATGTAGGATGACCCGTTACCATCTATGAACGTTTGTTCTATTTCTAAAGCGATACAGCCTACATTCAAGGGACGTTTAAAAATGGCCGGCAAATGAATCTCCTATCTTGAAACACCTACACAAGAGATCAGGTTAAAAAAACCTTTTCTTATCTACAATCTCTACGGAGGGGCCCATGAGGCCGCTGAGTGCAGCTAAAATAACCTAACCGAGCAGGTATGCTTGTCTGGGGGGACATTTACAATGATCCTTTTGAGGTTTTACTAAAACATTGATATCCTGTCATGGGGAAACTGTAAACGAAAAGAAAAAGGAGAGGATGGTCTTGAATGAGTAGTAAGGAATAAGTTTGAAGACGAACTCACTAATTTCATGGTTGAGAAGAGATACCACACGAAAGGAATAGGAGAGATGCTAGACCGGCATCGTTAGGAGATGCACGAACAATTCTCCCAAATCCTCTCCACAATCGGGAAGAGCAACTTTCCGGAACCAGAGGCACCGAATTTTGCCATAACAACTAGATCTGGAGTCAGCAGTCGAGACCCCCCTTTTCCTACTCCATCGCAATCAACATCCACCAACCAAACTGAAGGGGCGATTAAAAAAGGGCCTGCGGGTGAAAAATCAAGCATTCTACAAGATGAACAAGCCCCTCGGTCATCTATTTTCTATCAACCCTCCAGGTCGTCAAATCTGTCTTCCCCTCCCGAGTAAGGAAGCAAAAAAGGGATGACGAAGATGAGCGGCTTCTATCCATCTTTAAGCAGATTCATATCAACCTACCATTTCTAGAGGCCATGATCCACATGCCAAAAGGAGCCAAGGTTCTAAAAGACCTTCTTTCACATAAGGAAAAACTAGAGAAAGTAGCCTCTTCAGTCAATCTTAGTGAAGAATCTTCCGCTATCATCTAAAGAAGCTTACCCCGAAAAGAAGGAGACCCAGGAAGTTTCACGCTACCATGTCTTATCGGACCCTTGGCAGTAAAGAACGTCCTGGCTGATTTAGGGGCAAGTATCAATCGTATGCCACACTCTCTTCCGACGATTAGGAATTTCTAAACTAAAACCAACAAAAATGAGTATTCAACTGGTTGATCCAATCATCAAATACCACATCGGGGTCTGCGAGAATCTTTTGGTAAAGATAAACAAGTTTATATTTCCGATTTATTTCGTAGTTTTGGAAATAGACCAAGACGAGTTGGTCCTGATCATTTTGGGATGACCTTTCCCTGCCACAGCACGGGTTGTAATTGACGTTCACGAAGTGAAGTTAAGTCGAAGGGAAGTTAAGTCTAAGAGTAGGAGATGAAACCGTCACCTTCAACATTGGAAAATCTATGAAATCCAAACACTCCTGTAACGATTATCTGTGTTGCGCCGATCACACCGCAACAATGGGTTGACAAGATTGAGCATGACAGAAAATGGACTAAAGCAGAAGATGAGGGAGATTCTAATGAAGTGCAAGCAGTTTCTTTCTACCCTAGGACAGAGCCAATCGACACTCGAGTGGAAAGCCCCAGAAAATAGGTTGAAACCCTCAAGCGTCGAACCACCCGAACTAGAGGTGAAAGAATTACCCAAACACCTTGATTACGCTTTCCTCCAGGAAAACAACAAAATCATAATTGTCATCTCCTCCGCGTTATCTGCCATCAAGAAAGCCAGTCTTCTCAAATTTCTAAAAGACCATAAAGGGGCAATCGCCTGGAGTATTGCGAACATAAAGAGGATCGACTCATCCTTCTCTACTCATAAAATTCTCATGGAAGACGAGTTCAAACCAAGTGTCTAACCTCAAAGATGGGTGAACCCAAACATCAAGGAGGTGGTAAAAAATGAAGTCATAAATCTCCTTAACGCCGGATTAATCTACCCCATCTTCGATAGTCCTTGGGTGAGCCCTGTCCAGGTTGTCCCAACAAAAGGGGGGATGACCGTAGTGAAGAATGAGAAGGACGAGCTCATCCCACAACGGACGGTCACTGGATGGCGCGTGTGCATCGACTATCATAAATTGAATAATGCAACTCGAAAAGATCACTCCCTACTCCTGTATAATGATCAGATGCTCGAACGCCTGGATGAGCACGAATGCTACTGCTTTTTAGATGGATTTTTAGGATATTTCCAGATCCCTATTTCTCTAAAAGATCAAGAGAAAACCACATTCACTTGCCCATATGGCACCTTCATGTACAAACGGATGCCATTCAGATTATGCAACGCGCCAGCAACTTTCCAGCGCTATGCGACAACTATTTTCCATGAATTAATCGAGGATAGAATAGAAGTATTCATGGTCGAAGGAGCTTCCAAAAACAGAGAAGTCGTCCATGAATACTTCCATTCTATCCTCGATTAATTCATGGAAAATGGTCGTCACATAGCGCTGGAAAGTTGCTGGCGCGTTGCATAATTCGAATGGCATCCATTTGTACATGAAGGTGCCATATGGGCAAGTGAATGTGGTTTTCTCTTGATCTTTTAGAGAAATAGGGATCTGGAAATATCCTAAAAATCCATCTAAAAAGCAGTAGTATTCGTGCTCATCCAGGCGTTCGAGCATCTGATCATTATACAGAGAAGTCGGCCATAAGGTCTCAGGTTCGGGAATTGAGGTCGATAAAGCAAAAATCGAGGCAATCTCCAAGTTACCATATCCCACAAACGTGAAAGCCATTCGAAGCTTTCTAAGGCATGCCGGTTTTTACAGAAGATTCATAAAAGATTTCTCACAAGTAGCACGACCAATGACCCAACTACTGGTAAAACACGCCCCGTTCAACTTCTTTGAAGAATGCATCCAGGCCTTTGATAAGTTAAAACACAAACTAACGCAGGCCCTAATCATGATTAAGCCAGATTTGTCATTTCCATAAAAAGTCATGTGCGACGCAAGTGATTATGCGGTCATGGTTGTGTTAGGGAAAAGGATCGACAAACATTTTAAGCCCATACACTACACCAGAAAAATGATGAACGAGGAACAAGAAAACTACAAAACGACCGAGAAAGAGATTTTGGCTGTCGTCTTTACATTCGACAAATTCCGTCAATACTTGGTCTTATCCAAGACTATCGTTTTCATGGACCACTCAGCCTTGCGGTATCTCTTCACAAAACAAGATGCAAAACCACGACTGATTAGGTGGATCCTACTACTCTAAGAATTCGATATCGAGATCCGTGATAAGAAAGGTGCTGAAAATCTCATAAACGATCACCTCTCCCGGCTTGAAAACCCCGATCTAGAAAAGCTGACCTAGGCTGAAATAAGGGACTTATTCCTTGAAGATCAACTAATGGCGGTCACTGATAAGAATAATGAACCGTGGTATGCCAACTATGCTAACTAATTTGCTATCCGAGTCCTACCCTTCCGATCCACCCGCCAAGAGAAACAAAATTTCTTTAACGATTTAAGGCATTATTTTTGGGATGAGCCATTCCTATTCAAGAGTGTGCTGACAGAATCATACAAAGGTGCGTTGCCGCAAATGAGGCAGCACAAATCCTTCGACAATGTCATAGTGGCCCATCAGGAGAGCATCCTGGTATCGCCACTACAGAAAGAAAAGTCTTTGAAGCCGGGTTCTACTAGCCAAATATCTTCCGCGACGCACGTAGGTTGGTCCAAGTTTGTGATGCATGTCAAAGAGTCGGTAATATCTTCTTGAGAGATGAAACACTTTAAAAGTATATACAAGTCTACAAAATATTTAATGTTTGGGGAATAGACTTCATGGGACCTTTCTCCTCATCAAATGGAAACAAATACATCCTAGTAGCTATCGACTACGTGTCAAAGTGGGTGGAGGCTCAAGCCTTTCCCACCAATTATGCTCAAAACCTAGTGCACTTCCTCAAAAGACTATTTACATGATTTAGAATACCAAAGGCCCTTATTAGTGACAGGGGTACTCATTTCTGCAACCACCAGATGGAGCAAGCAATGAAAAGGTATGAAGTAATCCACCCATCCTCCACCGCATATCACCCTCAAACAAACGGTCATGTCAAAAATAGGAACCGGGCAATAAAGCGTATTCTTAAGAAAACCATCAGAAACAACAGGAAAGATTGGTCCCACAAGTTAGATGATGCATTATGGACGTTTCGAACAACGTTTAAAACCTATTTAGGAACAACCCCATTTAGAATAATCTACGGCAAGGCATGCCATCTTCCCGTCGAATTAGAACACAAAGCTTACTAGGCCATTAAAAACTATAACATTGACCTGAAAAAAGCCAGAGCAAATAGGTTCTTACAGATTAACTAGCTGGACGAAATGAGGCTCGATGCTTATGTGTCCTCCATCTCTTATAAGGAAAGAACAAAAAGGTGGCATGATAAATGGATAAAAACACCAACCAATTATGAAAAAGGCGATAAAGTACTTCTCTTCAATTCACGCCTAAGCCTGTTCCCCAGGAAGCTGAAGTCAAGGTGGTACGGACCATTCTCAGTAATCAAAGACATGAGAAACGGTGCAATCGAGCTTTGCGATGAAGATGGGAATGAATTCATTGTAAACAAGCAACGTGTGAAACTATATCAAAAAGACGTATTGGATACTAACAGAGATGACGATATCACACTGGATGATGAAGGAAAAGTCACATAATAGCGTATGACTTCGAGTCTAGCTACAAGACTCATAAATAAAGAAAAGCGCTTCTTGGGAGGAAACCCAATATTTATTTTTATCGCATATTAGGAGTGTTGTGTTTTAATTCTTTTCATTTATTCTTTTATGTTTGAATTCATCATTTTGTAATCATGCTTTGCTTTGTCTTTAACCTCGTCTTAATTTCAATCAAAGGTATTTTGCAACAAAATAAGTATAGGGGAAATATCCAGTTTTTAAGAACCAATTCAAACATAATAAATAAATTGTTTAGATTAATTCGCGTCAGTTTCGAGTCATATGATTGTATTGACTTATCTCAAGTTTCATGCAGTAATTCATACAGGAAATAACTTATATAATCGCGTGCAGGAAGTTTGTCAAAGAAAATGAAAAGAAAATTTTGCTTAGAGGCTGGAGATGGCGCCAGGATTTATCTTGACGGCGTCGTCAGCCCAGCTACATGAAGATTTTAAAATTTTAAAGTATTTTCGAAAAATAGTTTGCACAACATTTGAAATTTGTAATTCTTTTATAAAACTGCATAAACCTATGATTACATCATTACTCTCATCCTATCTTAATTGCTTTCATAGAGTCAAAACCCTAAACTCTCATTGTTATATCTATCCCGCCGATTTTATGCTTAGTGTAGTTGTCTTTGCCTTTGATTACAGGTTATATTTGATGAGAATAAGCTTGGAAGTTCATAGGAAGTTTCATTAGACGACTCTTGGAGGACGATTTAACCAGTTTTTGCATGTTCCTTCTCCATTATTGAGCAAACCAGGGGAGTACTAGTTTCCTTTACTTGTTTTATTTTCCTTTTATTCATTCACACGGGTACTTCTATAGAACATTGGGTAATATATCGAAACATAGCATAAAAGGTAATTTTGACCCAAATTTTAAAAAAAC
>BQNB010147604.1:0-16416 GCA_026074375.1 Tanacetum coccineum
TTGTCCCATCAGGAGTACTAACCAGAACAGGTTTGGTTAATCCTGTTAGGCCAAATGAGAAAAGAGCAGTACAAACTATGAATACTGCTAGGCAGTACTGCTAGGTCTGTTAGTACTACTAGACCATTTACCCCCAAAACAACACAAACTAGTAGTGTTGTTAGACCAATTTACCCAAGAATGGACAATGTAAGACCAAGAGCCTCATATTCACTAATCAAGAGGTCTTACTACACAAAACCAGCTTTTAGACCTAAAAACTTAAAACAAGATGTTAAAACTTTTGGGGTTCAAAATATGACTACTGCTAGGACAAGAGCAATAGTTAATACTGGTAAGGGTAAGTTGGATACTAACCTTAAAAAGTCAAGGTGGGTTTGGAGGCCTAAGGGAAATTACTTGGATCATGTGTCCAAAGACAGTAGATCTTTCATGCTCAAGAAGGTTAAGTATGTTGACCCAAAAGGGATTTCCAAGTCTGTAATGGCTTGGGTCCCTAAAAGATACTAATTCTCTTACTTTATGTGCAGGTCAATCCAGAGATATTGTTACAGGATCATGCAGTGGTAGATAGTGGTTGCTCTAGCCATATGACTGCAACAAAGCTTATCTTTCAGACTATGAAGATTACAATGGAGGCTTTGTGGCTTTTGGAAGTGATCCCAAAGGAGGTAAAATAACGGGTAAAGGTAAAATCAGAACTGCTAATTTAGACTTTGATGATGTTTATTTTGTAGATGAACTTAAGTTTAACCTTTTCTCTGTCTCACAAATGTGTGACAAGAAAAATAGTGCCCTTTTTACTGAGACTGAATGCCTTATCCTGTCTCCTAGCTTTAAGATTATTGATGAAAGTCAAGTTGTACTTAAAGCTCCTAGAAAGGATGATGTGTACAGCTTGGACTTAAAGAACATTGTTCCCTCTGGAGGAAATTCCCCAAACTAAACCTTTGAAAAGTAGCAAAGATTTTTGTTGAGAGAACTAAGAGATCACAAGTTATAAAACACCCGAATTCCTATTTTCAAAGATTTTTTTTATTGATTTTTCTTGATAATTAACTTCCTAACTACAACTTATTCTTGTGTTGACATAATGTATTGTTTTCATTACCTCATTGGTAACTTTAAGGATCATAGAACAAAAAAACAGAAAGCCCTAGAATTACTTTAGTATGGACTATTTGGACCTTGTCTCTGTAGAAAGTATTAACAAAAAAGGTACTGTTGGTTGTGACTGATGATTCATCAGATTTAATTTGGGTATTTTTTTCTTTAGTCTAACTAAGATGAAACATCTGAAATCCTTTGTAAATTTATCATAGGCTTAGAAAACCAATTGAATCATAATGTTAAAATCATTAGATGTGATAATGGGACAGAGTTTAAGAACCATGCTATGAATGAATTATGTGCTAAGAAATGAATAAAAAGGGAGTTTAGTGTGGCTAGAACTCCATAGCAGAATGGTGTTGCAAAAAGGAAAAACAGGACCCTAATTGAGGCAGCAAGAACTATGTTAACAGATTCACTTTTACCTATCCCATTTTAGGCAGAGGTAAGTCAAACTGCTCTGCTATGTTATTGAATAGGGTATTAGAACCAAACCTCAAAATAAGACACCTTATGAACTATTAATAGGTAACTCACCTAGTATTAGTTTTATGAGACCTTTTGGGTGCCCCTTGACCATTTTAAACACCTTAGATTCCTTGGGCAAATTTGATAGGAAATCTGATAAAGGTTATTTGCTTGGATACTCTACCACTAGTAAAGCCTTTAGAGTATACAACAAAAGGACCAAAAGGGTAGAAGAGAATCTGCACATCAATTTTCTTGAAGATCAACCAAATGTGACAGGAACTGGTCCTAATTGGATGTTTGATCTTGATTTTCTCACCAATTCAATGAACTATATTCCTGTTAGTGTAGAAAATCAGGTTAATGTGGATGCAGGTACACAAGATTCTTATGTTGCAGGTTCATCAGGAAAAGATAAAGGACCTACTCAGGAATACATACTGCTTCCACTACAACCTCATAGGATAAGGATTCTAGTAGAAGATGTTGCTCCAGCTGCACATGAAAAACCTTCTGAAAGTTCTCCTAAAGACAATGATGTACAAGATTCAGAAGATGTTGCTGATAAGGAAGGACAACATCAGATGACAGAAGATGAACAAGTCTTGCATGATGACCTTGAGAAGATGATTGCTCAAGAAGTGGTTGCTACAGCTCTGGATGATGCCACAAGACAAGCTTTTGAAGAAGAAAAGAGAGGAAAAAGAGGAATATACATCCCAAAAGAGAGCAGCTCAAACTACCAGCTTACCAAAACTTATAACTAGTAGTCATCTGTTAGTACTGCTACCACGCCATATGTTAGTGCTGCTAGTACTTCCACATGTGCAAATGCTGGTGAATTATCATTTGTCTATCTTTGAGGAAAAATACCTATTGATGCATCTACTCTACCTAATGCTGATTTACCTATTGATCCAAATATGCCTGATTTGGAAGATGATTCTGATGCATTTTTAAGTGATGGCATATTCAATGGAGCCTATGATGATGAGAATGTGGGTGCAGTGGCTGATTTCAACAATATGGATGACACCATTAATGTCAGTCCTATTCCCACACTCAGAATTCATAAAAATCATCCAAAAGATCAAATTCTAGGAGATCCTAAGTCAGCAGTTCAAACAAGAGGAAAGATTCAAAAGGCTTCTTCAGTACAACAAGCATTGGTGAGCTACATCTCCAAACAGAATAGAACTAATCACAAAGATCATCAAAATTGTTTGTTAGCATGCTTTCTCTCCCAAGAAGAACCCAAGAACATATCACAAGCCTTACAAGATGAAAGCTGGGTTGAAGCAATGCAAGAGGAATTGCTGCAGTTCAAATTACAGAAGGTTTGGATACTTGTTGATTTGCCATCTGGGAAAAAGGCAATTGGCACAAAGTGGGTCTTTAAGAATAAAAGGGGGATGATTTGAAGTATTAGGTTTGGAAAAACAAAGCCAGACTAGTGCACAAGGGTTTAGACAGGAAGGAAGGAATTAGAATTTTTTATTTATGATGAGGTTTTTGCACTTGTTGCCAGGATAGAGGCAATCAGGTTATTTTTAGCCTTTGCATCATACATGGGATTTACTATCTACCAAATGGATGTTAAAAGTGCATTTCTCTATGGCACTATTGAAGAGGAGGTGTATGTCCATCAACCTCCAGGCTTTGTTGATCTTGCTCATCCAAACAAAGTCTATAAGGTGATTAAAGCTCTTTATGGTCTACATCAAGCTCCTAGAGCTTGGTATGAGACACTTTCTTCTTTTCTGATGGAAAATGGTTTCAGGAGAGGTACCATAGACAAAACACATTGTTTATCAAGAAGAAAAAGAGTGACATTATGTTAGTCCAAGTGTATGTGGATGACATTATTTTTGGTTCTACAAAGAAGTCTATGTGTACAAAGTTTGAAGACTGTATGCACAAAAGATTCCAAATGAGCTCCATGGGTGAACTCACTTTCTTTTTGGGACTTCAAGTGAAGCAACAACCTGATGGAATCTTTATTAGTCAGGATAAGTATGTAGCTGACATCCTTAAGAAGTTTGATTTGTCCATCAGAAAGCTACTACTCCCGATTGAGTCTAATAAGCCACTGATCAAGGATGAAGATGGTGAAGAAGTAGATGAACAGTCTACAGATCTATGAATGGCTCTCTATGTATTACTGCACCAAGGCCATGACATCATGCTGCGTCTGTGCCTGTGCTAGATTTCAAGTCACTCCAAAATCTTCCCACTTAATGCAGTAAAATGGATTTTTAGGTACCTCAAACATCAACCCAAATTAGGTTTATGGTATCCTAGGGATTCACCTTTTGAACTAGAAGCTTTCTCAAACAGTGGCTATGGAGGAGCCGGTCTTGATAGAAAATCAACAATAGGTGGCTGTCAATTTCTTAGTAGAAGATTGATATCTTGGCAATGCAAGAAGTAGACTATTGTGGCAAATTCTACTACTGAGGCATAAAAAAAAAAAAAAAAAAAGAAATATGTTGCATCTTGACTAACTGTTTATGGGCAAGTACTATGGATACAGAATCAGATGATGGATTATGGTTTTAATTTCATGAACACCAGAATCCATATTGATAATGAGAGCACTATAAGTGTTATCAAGAATCCTGTTGCTCATTCTAGGACCAAGCATATCAAAATTCGATTTCATTTTATCAGAGATTGCTATGAGAAAAGACTGATAGAAGTTATCAAGATTCACACAGACTTTAATGTTGCAGACCTTCTCACCAAAGGATTTGATGTCACAAGATTTAACTTTTTGGTGGTTAGCATTGGGATGTTAAATTTGTAACCACAATTAAGGGGAGGCAAGATATTTGTTGTACAGTTTGTAGATGAATTCCAAGAATAGGAGATGGCTATGATACTCATTTGGGGTTCACTATACTCTTTGGCATAAGGATTCAAGGTTAGATGTGGTACTAAGCTTAGTTTTATTGCTGCAGACACTTTGTACGCTAAGTACCAAGAATTAATCCGCTAGGCTTATTTAGTATTGCTCAAAGATATCTACAGATGATTATGGTATTTGAATTAAGTGAAAAGCTATGTAATGCAGTTTGGTTTGTTTTTTAGGGCTCTTCATATGGTACTAAGTTAGTTAGTGTTGCTAGTTTTGGTTAACGTTTTGATAACCAAAAAGTTAGTACCGCCAGGCTTAAAGTGGAACCGTGTTGGGCCAAAAGTTTGTACCGCTAAATAGCCGTTGGAGAAAATACCGCTAGGGGTCTAAAGTGTAAATTGCACCGTTTCTTTGATCTTGGGTTTGCTCAACCTATATAAACCCATCTCAATTGCACACTTTCTTCACCTAATATCTCTTAATCGCTCTCATTTAACAACCCTAATCTTTCCATCACCGACAACCATCAATTCATCGACTATGGCAGCTCTTGAATCCTGTCCTAAGCACAACATGGTCGCCTACTTAGAAAAGACTGATGGGAATGCTGAATTTCATGAGATCATAGACTTCCTCACACGCAACTCAATTCACTATGCTCTCACTGTAAGTCCTGTAGTCTCTACTACATTTGTTGAACAGTTTTGGATGTCTGCTAAATCCAAAATAATCAACAATGTTAGGTATATTACTGCCATAAAAGTAAAAAAATAAAAAAGTCTGCAAGCCATAAATACTTAAAGGCATCAATAAGAAGTGATCTTCTTTTTGATGATGCTGATGGGATAGATTCTTTGCATAATCAGGCTATATTTGATGCTATTCAGCTAATGGGGTATGAGGGGGACCTAACTATTTTAACTTTTAACAAAGCCTTGTTTTCACCCCAGTGGAGATTTCTTTTTCATACTATGAATCACTGCATTAGTTCTAAAAGTACTTTCCCACTAATATTGCCACAGCAGTGATTTGCTTAGCCACTAATCAGAAATATAATTTTTCTAAACTAATTTTTGATGGTATGATGAGGCATTTGGATGCAAAGAAGAAGTTTGTCATGTACCCAAGGTTTATTCTAGTATTTTTGACTAACCAACTCAAGAATGTGCCTGTCCCCTTAGACCACTTCCCTATTAATGCTTTGACTACTAAGGTTTTCTCTTTTATGGTTAAAAAGGGTAAAAGTTTTTCTAGGAATGTGACCCCTTTATTTCCTTCTATGTTGGCTCAACCAACAGAGGATGAAGGTGCAGTTTCAGAAAGACCATCTGAAACCCAACCAACACCCTCTTCTCATCACCCAAGTGCAGACCAACATGAGACAACTGCCCCCTTAAACCCCCCCCAAAATTTCCCCCTCCCCCCCCCAGACCGTTATACCTACTTATTCCTATTCCTTATTCCATTCTAGAGGGTTCTGGCGGGAATCATGGAGTCAGATCCACCATTTGATATGATCCCTATCAGGAAATGAGGATGGCCTGACACTCCAAAGTGTATATAATCTTTGTGTGTCTTTATGTAAACATGTCACAACTCAAGCTGCACAAATTAAATATTTGAAGTCTCAGATCAAGCAACTAAAAAAGAAGGCTAAACCTGTGATATCACACCATAATGCTTGGATCAAGAGTGTCTCCATAAAGCAAAGATTGGCTAGAAAGAAATCATTGAAGAAAAGTGGGATGGCAAAAGGATCTTATCAAACAGAGAGGAAATCTCCAAATCACTCCAACAGCACACACATATCAGTTTTGATGATGTGTATGTTAAAGAATGCAATGGATATATGGAGACAGATGCCTACATGCAAAAGGAGTTAGTACTGAAGATCAGTTAGTATCGTCAAGCATGAGTGAAGGTACTGACAACCAAACGTTCGTACTGACAAGCCCAAAGTAAGTACCGCTAAGCTCAAAAAAGTAAAGTTAGTACCGACAAGCTTGATGAAGTACTGCTGAGCAAAGATGGAACTTCCGATAAATTACTGCTCCTACAACATTTTTCAAAGATAATGAGAACCATTGTTGAGTTTTTGGTATCTATGACCAAAATAAGCAAAACAAAAAGGTGTTAGAGATCAAATGCTGAAGATTCAGAATAGACCAAGGGCTACAACAACAAGAATCAGTACATACATTGAAGCCTCTATCCTAAATAGATCTTAAAGACAAGCAATAAAGTACTTAAGGAAGAAGCCTGAGTTCCAGATCTGGAGTCAGAGGAGTTGATAAATGCTAAAGAAGTTTGATTAGCTTGCTAAGGATGAAGAAATAGCCAGAAAGGTGCAAGAGGATTGGGAAGCAGAAGAGGAAATGAAAAAGTTAGCTGAGGAAGAAGCTACAAAGGCTGCTCTTATACAAGATTTTGATGATATTCAGGCTAGAATTGAAGCTGATAGACTTCTAGCTGCAAGGCTTCAAGAGGAAGAGAGAGAAACGTTTACAGTTGAAGAGAGAGCCAAATTTCTTTATGATACTATTGCTGCTCAAAGGAGGTTCCTTGCTCAACAAAGAGCTGCTGCAATCAGAAGCAGACCACCAACAAGAACTCAGCTAAGAAACCAAATGATGACCTATCTGAAGCATGTAGGAGGAAAGAAGCATGCTGATTTAAAGAAAGACTTAAAGAAATACAAGTCGTAAAAAGATGTTAAAAGGTCTGATAAAAACTTTATTGCTATTGGTTCTGCTGAGGATGAGAGACAGATTAAGGAGATGAATGAAGAATCTAAAGACCCTAAAAAGAAGAGATTAAAGAAGAGGGTTGTCAATGAAACTCCAAGGGAAGAAGACACAGCAAAGGTACCTGCTGAACAAGAAGTGACAGAGCAGGGTACAAAGAAAAGAAAAAGTGGTCATGTGAAGATGATTGCTAGGAAAAGGCCAAGACCACAGCCAGATGATGATAGTGATGATGAACACAGAAAATGTCTAAGATGTTACATATGGAGAGACCATAAGATAGTGAGATTATGGAGACAAATTTTTGTTTCTAAGTTGCACAAGGTTTCATCACCAGATGGGGATTACCTTGTTGTCTACAGAGTTAATGGGCACTTCAGGGCATTTAACTATCTAATGGAGGTACTACATATTTTTTATAGGCAGGATTTGTTTCATTTATATGATTTGGTGATGAAGCAGTACTCAAAAATCACACCAGAAGGTATTGAGTTGATTCTTTGGGGAGACTTGAAGATTATGATGGAATCCTCAACAGAAGAAAATGATCAAGGTGATTTCTGGAACAATCAACAAGATTGGGAGATTGTTAGTTGGAGACTGTATGAAGCTGTGGAGTATGGGGGGGGCCAAAAAAAATACTAAGGAAGCTTAAGGATGAACAGTCATCTACATGCTAGTTGAAAGAAGGTACCCTCTCTCTAAGGAATTGTTGCAAAGAATCCTTGATTTTGGATTGGAGGTTAAAGAGGAAAGTACTGCTGCACTACATTTGGTAAGATTTATTAAGCAACAACTTAATGAAGAGTAATGCTGGAATGGAAGTGAGAAGGGTTTGGGTGTTGGCTAACCACCACACAACAAATGGTCTTCAATTCACCATGTCTAACAGACATCAAGAATTTACTAGTCCAGAAGCAAACGGCTTCTGGTAAAGACTTCTCAAATCTATTTATGGTTGACAATTTACCAAAAATTATATGGTTCTCAACTCACCTTGCTTCACAGTTAAGAGTTGGCTAGTCCAGGATCTAACAGTTCCTGGTAAAGACTAATCAATCTGTTGATAGCTAATAGTTTGCTAAAAACTATATGGTTATTAATGCACCATGTTATGGCAATGAATCATTTTGACAGTCCAAAACAAACGACTTTTGGTAAAGACAAAATCAAATCCGTTAAAAGATTTGATAGATTACTCAAAACTATAAGGTTAATCAATTCACCTTGTTGTTTACATGAAAGAATTGGCTATCCAAAGCAACGGCTACTGGTAAAGAAATATCCAATTCGTTAAATGGCTGTAATTTGCCAAAACTACAAAAGCCCAACTTAGTTGATGTTGCTATGTTGTTGAGAAGATATGTATCTGATAAAAAAGGATAAGCTGAAGATGTCAAAATTAATCAAAGAACCGATCAAGATTGAAGAGTGATATGGATACATCCTCCTTGTCTACAAGATGTTACACCTAAAGAAACATGAAGTTAAACAAGTTCAACAATCATGTTTAGGGGAGGATTGTTGGGAATTATGCATTCCTGACTTAGTACCGTTAGTTATATTAGTTAGTCACCAGCCTAGTTGTAGTTGTACTACCAGTAACAAAATGGTTAGAACTGATCAGAATAGCTATTACCGTTTAGTATCCAATATTTTAGAACCCGTTAGAGATATGCATGAGATATCTTAGGAAAGGATATGCATGATCTTTATACGCGTTTTGTAAAGCCCATTAGGGTTTTCCTTAGTCTATAAAAGGAACCCTAGGCATAATTAGTAGATATAGTTCCACACATACAATAAGAGTCGATTAGACAATTCATAGACTTAGTAAACTGTAACCTAGGCAGATTTCAAGTATAATATAAAGTTTTTTTGTGAGTCTAATATTGTTCTTCTTGAGCATTATTCGATTAGTTTTTCCGTATAACAATAGTGTTCAAATCAGTGTTTCATTATTGTTGCTTTAGAATTAATCTAAGGAACACACCTTTAACAAAGCAAAGTTAAGATCTATTCATAGAACGATTACGATTATACCTCATTCTCTTCTCAACCCCTTGTATCTTAAACAAACATACTTCTTTTCACAAATATACACTTCTCACCCACACAACAAACACACCTCTCTTTTTAGCATTGATCTTGCCACCTCACTAATCCAACATACCTTTCTTCTTTACATCCACCCCCCCCCCCCCCCCCCCCCCCCCCCCCCCCCCCCCCCCCCACCCCCCACCCCCCCCCCCCCCCCCCCCCCCCCCCCCCCCCCCCCCCCACCCCCCCCACCCCCCCCCCCCCCCCCCCCCCCCCCCCCCCCCCCCCCCACCCCCCCCCCCCCCACCCCCCCCCCCTCACATCCATTTCAAAGCTTGATCAATAGGCTCCTTTCTATCACATTATGCCAACGCATTGACAACCTATCATCTTGTATCCAACATGTGCTTGAAAGATTTAAAATTCAAATTTCAAACTCTTCCCCCTTTCTCTCCAAGTTTTGAATATTTCAAGAATATTCCCTTGTACTCTAACTAGCTATTTCAAACCTTTAGTTGGATCCTAACTAAGCTAGTTACACTTTGAGGAATGCCCAAAATACCCCTTTCTGATAATTATTTTCTCTCTTTACAATATCGGATAAGTAAAAGGCTTTTAAATACTTCACAAACGCTTTTATCAAATGGATATTTGAGTTGGTTGACCTTGAGTGTAAGAATGGTTGAAAGGTCATAGCGTGAAGTACAATTGGGGGTTTAACAAGAGCGGGTAATTAAAAAGCCAAGAACCCGAAAAATGGTTTCGGGCCTCTGGCGCGCTAATCATTTACCCACATTTGGGTTCTTGGCCTATAAATACCCCCTCTTTGCCTTTATATTCCTCACCTCTTATGAACATTCTTTCTTCTCTTTTCTCTCCTATAATCCTCTAAGGGCACGTTTGGTAGAGAGAATTTCAGAGATTATGAATGAAGTAGAGAATAGAATTCTGAGAAATGGAATTAAATGAGAAATGTATTAAATTCTATTATTTGGTAACACAAGAGAATTGAAATAAAAAATAATCGCGAAATATTTTTCTTCCTTTAAAAAACAAAAAATAAAGAACGATTATAATATAATAATTTCACCATCATTTTTTTCGAGTCAGGTTACTCGGGTCAGGTTAAGCCTATTCGAACCCGACCCCTATTAAGCCTATTCGGGTCAGGTACCCGGTTCAAAAAAATTTATTCGGGTGAATCGAGTAACACGAATGCTAGATAGGGTCGGGTATCAGGTTGAAAAAGTTTTGCTAACTCGGGTTTGAGTCGACCCGAACAAAGATTTTGTTAATTTTTTTAATATAAATTTTCTATTTAAAAGAGTAAAAAAGGGCATTTTTATTACATTTTACACATATTCGGGTTGACCCGAACCCGAATGGACCCAACCCAAGTTGAACCGAACCGAATTGACCCGAACCCGAGTAACCAAAATTAAAATAGGGTCGGGTTCCAGTATGAAATTTTTAGTCTTGACCCGAATTTGACCCGACCGTGATTAAAAAAAACAGAAAAATAAAAGCAAAAGCCAAAAATAAAAATAAAAACCCATTTCTCCAAATTCTCAAAAAAATGAAAATATTTTTGTACTTTTTTTTATATATTTTTAAAATAAAAGAAAATATTCACAGTTTCAAACACAATTGATCAAACGTAACGATAGTCGGCTTCACAACCTCCCCGGCAACGGCGCCAAAAATTGATTGATGATATTCACACTATAAATATATATAATATATAATAAAATATAAAATATATATATAAGTCTAAAAATCAACAAGATCAATATAACCGAGAAGTAGTATAGAGTGTTCCCGGGTCGTTTATCCCCAACGAGGCTAGAATGGAAAATCGATACAATCGAAAATTTGAGTTTGAAGGAAGGAATTGATTTGAGAAAGTGGAAAAGTCAAATTATATGATAACAAATAAAAACGTTTAAGAAAAACCTAGAAATTACGAAATTAAACTAGAAAACGAGAGCCCGAATCCCGAACAAAAGGGGGAAAACCTAAAAACTTTAAAAATAACCCTACGAAGAAATTTTTGCTTCTAAACTACTCTAGGGATCAAATAACGAAGAATGAAAAAGACTAGACCGAAAACGGAGTTCGTTTGACCCAAAAACGAGTCAAAACAAAAACCCGTACCCGGACCCGTTCTTTAAAAGATGAAAAGTTGTAAAAATGACCCTACGAAAACTTTTATATTTTTCCTACAAACTAGATGATAAAAGAAAATTTTCTAAAAAAGCAAAATATTTTTTTGATAATTTTTGTATTTTTTATGAATTAAATAAACTTTTAACTAAATTAAATTATAAAAAATATTAAACGTTTATAAAAAATTCTGAAAAATTTACAAAAAATACTTTACACTATAAATTACCTACGAAAAATAAGAAACACCTACCAGCTTATACAATAAGCCCCGAAATAAGCTTCACAGCTTATATAAGCTAAATACCCAAAATGCACATAAATACCAAGTGCCCTTGAGTCTATAACGAAAAAGACCCAAGGGCGCAGTGGTAGAGTGTGTGTGTAAAAGGGGGTTTGTATCGAGAGGTCCCGGGTTCGAGTCTTGCTCACCCGGCCTCTTGTCTTTCCCCCTTTTTTATTTTTCGAAAAAGTCTAGGGTAGAAAATGAACAAAAGTAAAGTGAAAGGTAGGCGGGCAAACTAGTGAAATTTTACACTATAGTGTAAACGAGTGCCCTTGGACTTTAAGAAAAGTACCAAACCAACCCTACGATCTAGCTTATTTTTTTGGCTTATTAAAATTTGAGATTCAGCAAAAACTTAAAACTACAAACTTATTAAGGAGCTTATGTTAAACAACTTTAACAATTGCACTTTTCACTTTTATCAAAAGAATAAGCTTAAAAATAAGCTTAAAGTTGACAGCAAGCTTAAGAGAGCTTTTAAGCTAATATTGCTTAAGTCCTTTTATACTAACAATAAGGGGAATAAGCAACTAAACTATAATAACTTAACCTAAAAGCTAACTAGGACACAATTTGAGCTTATGGGATAAGCTCAATAAGCTAGAATCAAAAGATAAGCAATCCTACAGCCTAAGGGATTCAAAAACAGCCAAGAGGCATGTTTGGGCTTAAAAATAAGCACACAAATAAGCTTATCAAGGGCTGAGACTTTGAGGGCTTATTTAAGAGCTTGTGGACTCTCAAAATAAGCCAAAGACTTGGGCTTTAGAACTCAACAAGACAGAGAACAAAGGGCTTAAATTCTCCCCTTTGCACCAGGGGAGGTTTAAGCTTAGCTTTAGTAGCTTATTTGACAGCTTGCTAAAAGCTGTCAAATAAGCTCTAAACAATAAAATAAGCTCAAACAGATGGAGTATGATAGCAAAGGGACTTGTGCACCACTTTTTAGCTTTGGAAAAGCATTTTTACTTGCTTATTTTTGGCTGTGAAAAAGGTCTCTTGGCTTTTTACAAACTGTGACAATGGACACTTGGTGAGTTTTGACTTATAAAGTCAAGGGACCAAAGGCTTTTTAACAGCCTTGTTTAGACACACTAAACACACACTTTTTGATGCTTAAACTCAAACCACAAGTGCTTAATCAAATAAGCACTTGTGGGTTACTCAAAAATCTCACAGTTATAAAAATGGATTTAAAAAACTTTGGAGAGCAATTTAAAAACTGAAAAGCTTTTAAAATCAGCTTATGTGAGCTTAAAAACTTAAGCTAAAACCAACCTCATGGTCATAACCCATGCCAAAACCTGTTTTGGCCCACTTTAAGGCTTATGCCAAACACCCCTTTAAAGACTGATTTTGGACTTAAAAGCTTAATAAAAATGAAATAAACTATGAGACTTGAGCACAGTAAACTAAATAAGCATAAAATACATGAATAAGCAAAATGCAACAAGAAATAAGCACTGGAATTAAGAAAAATAAGCTAGTTTCTCTACTAGCTTATACTACTACTTATGACAGTTTTGAAAGATAAATGAAATTACACACATTCATGCAATGAGAACCTAAAACAGCAAAAGACAGTCCTAAACAAATGGTATTTGCAAAGATAAGAATACATAATCTAATGCCTTTAATCTAAAAGATTAGCTGTAAGTGAAAATGGAGAATATGAAACCTTAGATTTTTGTGCCTCAGAACCAAGGCCACTCTTTCTGAGTGAGTGGCCTAAAAAAAACTGTCCTAATGGCTCCTTAGCCTCTAAACCTGAGCAATAAGCTCAATAAGCTTATATTAGCTTATTTCTCCAAAAGCTTCCAAAATCACAATCAAATGAGCATTTATGAACTAAATTCAACTTAAAACAGTATTTTTCTATTTAAAGGAACTTTTAACAGATTAAACGAATTTTAGAGCTACTAACAAGAATAAGCTCAAATTAGCTTATTGAGAGCTTATGAAGTAAAAACGGCTTAAATTTTCATTAAAACTGAAAATTACAAATGCATAAGAGACGTTAACTTGAAAACACTTTAAACTACAATAAAAACTGAATTAAAAACTGAATTAAAAACTAATAAAACTGAATAAAAACTTCTCCCCTTGCCACAGGCTTACAAGTCTTATTATAGCCCAAAATCTATAACTAGGTTCTTCTTTTTCTCTTTCTTCTTGTTGTGCTTGTTTGTAGACACACAAACACATTACAAGTTGAAAATCTTGTTTTCTAACTTAAAGGGGTGTTTGGGTCAGTAGGTAAAAGTAGGTTAAGTGTGTTTTAGTCTTGTGGTTTTTATACTCAAACCTGTAAAGACTTGTTTAGTTTTAAATCTCCATTTTTTATTTTCAAATTTAGTTAAGCTAAAGTAGGAATTAGGACTTGAATTAGTTTGCACAAGTAGTTTTAGTTATAGGCTTAATCTGTTTTAACTTTTTAAGGATTTTGAAACTCACTTACTAGCTTATTTTGAGGCTGCAAAAAGCCAAGTTGTCTTTATAAGAAAACCAAAAAAGAGTGCAATCTGTGTGAACAGGCTTTTTCAATTGGCTTTTCTGGCTTGTCCTGAATTTCAAAATGCTTTTTGAAAATTGATTATTGTAGCTTATAGGACAAGCTCTTTAGTGGTATAAGCCACTTGGCCATAAGGATCCACTAACTTGTCTAAAATTAAGCTAGAAAGTCCCCCTAGGCTGTTTTGTTAACAGTTTTAAGCCAAAAGCTCATTTGCTTATTTGAGCTTATGGCTTGTTAGGATTGCTTAACCTAGGTTTCTAGTTGCTCATTAGGTATAAGTGTAGTCTGTAGTTTGCTTATTTAAATAGATCTAAGTCACCACCAAACCTATGATAGTCTCTCAGACTAACACCCCCTTATCAGTTTGAACTAGGTTTAGCATAGGTTTAACTTAGAATTAACATAGATTAGACAGATTAGATCTAACATAGATAACTAAAATACTAATAGACATATAAATTACGTTCTCACTCTTAGTGATCGACACCCTACTTACCAACGAAGCTACATCTGATTGGGTACACTACCCGTTAGTGTTGTTTTTAGGTATAGTCGGCAAAATATAAATGTAAAACTTGATAATTAATAATACCTATACACGACGACACGTCAAATTTTTGGCACCGCTTTCGGGGAGTGAAATTGTTAATTTTTATTTTTAATAGTATTATAGTTCTAACTTCTAACTAATTTAAATTTTTTAATTTTTGAGTCTTAGAGTCAGATGATCCATTTTACCTGCTTGTTTTTATTTAACTTGTATGCTTGTGTGTTTGTTTTCATTTTTGTTACACTGTTCTGGTCAACATTGGGATCATAGAATGAGAAACGCCCATAGACTAATCTATGGATGTTCTGACAGATAAATTCATCGTCCCCGATTTTTCACTAGTTCCAAACCAAGCAATTAAACAAGATCATGTCAATATAAGTCTAAATGCTAAGCACTCATACTTATGACTTGTGAACTTTTAACTCCCAACATGAATATATGATTTAAATGTGTGTACTCATTTCAACTCAACCATAGATCAACTTATTTCCATAGTCGTAATTCGAGATGAATCATGACTCAAAGCAACAACTTATTAGGACCTTGTAACTTGATTTTAAAGAACGAGATTTTAACTGTAGAACTTTTTGCAACATCTTCATCATTATAATCATAAGTTCTTAAAGCTAGGAATGCGTTGCTTAGTTTTTTCTTTCTTCAGAGCATACCCTACTGATTGTTTATCCTTGTTTCAGGTAGTGCATGATAAGGAGTTCAAGTAAGGAAATATTTACACCTTTTGAAAACCCTGAACAAGCGTTCTGATCATCAAGGAAACTCTCCAAGACATGGAGTCTTGACTATTTGAGTTCATCGAAATTCAACCTTATTTCTGATCTCGAAGATCAGTTTAAAGAAGAAGAAACAGAAGCCTTGACGGAAACCATGGAGGAATATATGACTAAGACCCGAGATGGCTATGAATCGGGTATTTCTAGGCCTAAAATCGATGACAAAGCTCACTTTGAACTAAAAGGCCAATATGTCAAAGAACTACGCGACAACACTTTTAGCGGTTTGGATCATGAAGATGCGAACGAACATATTGAAAAAGTTCTTGAAATTGTTGATTTATTCCATATCCCTGATATTACTCAAGACCAAATAATGCTTTGAACTTACTTAAGCCGGGAGTCGTTGGCTAAGGAATAAAGCACTTGGTTTAATCATTAATTGGGAAGCCCTGAAAAAGAAGTTTATGAGAAAATATTGTCCACCTACCCGAAGTGCTAAAAAATGGGGAAGATCAATAACTTTCAACAAGAACCTGCTGAAACCCTTTACTAAGCGTGGGAAAGATTTAAAGAACTTTTGATGAGATGTCCTCAACAGTACTTAACGGATATGCAAGAGGTGATCGTGTTTTATAATGGATTGGAAGTCTCGAAATTTTTGATTCCAAAGGTGTCATACCAACTAAGATAGTTGCTGATGCAAAAATAACCATATAAGAGATGGTCGAATATTCTCAAAAATGGCACAACAGAACATCTAAGACAATAAGTACTAAAATTTTTGATGGATTGGCTGCCATTCAAGCCCAACACAATAACCTTGGAAGGGAAATCAAGAAGGTAAATGAAAAAGTATATGCTGCTCGAGTTATACAAGGGACCTCATTTCACAAAAGATTATCCACTAAAAAAAGAAGGAAACACACCTGAAGCGGCATATTACACT
>BQNB010147605.1:0-16416 GCA_026074375.1 Tanacetum coccineum
AAATTTAGCTTATTAGATAAGATAAAGTTAGGCCTGCACCTTAACCTCTTAAAAGCTGAAAATCAAAAAGGCAGCCATCTTTGTAATCAGCAGCTTTCTCAAGACTTTTTCTCGGTTTATAAGCTTTCCAAAACCAAATTAGAATGCTGATCTAAGAAGCCCTTAGGCCATACTTTAAGCTCCCATAAGTCCTAAACCATTAAAACTCCTTCCTTGTGCTTATTTTTAAGCCAAAAGGTGCACATATGGGCTGTTGGGCTTAAGTACCTCCCCTGGTGCTGAGATTGCTTTTTGTGCTTATTGGCTTATCCAATTTGCTCACTTTTGTTCCTACTTGATCATTAGGTGTGTTTTAGTTCTGTGTTTGCTTATTTTCCTTTTAATTTGCTTATTTGGCCCTTAAAAGCCAAAAAGAAAAAGCTTTAGTGCCTTAGGTTTATATAAAAGTTCTGTCTGTCATAGCTTTTTCTAAGTAGCTTTGTATAGCTTATTTAACTTCCAAAATGCCTTTTGATTTTTGTTTTATATAGACTTTTGGTTAGGCTTTTAGGATTTTTAATTCAATAAGCCATAAGATTTTGTCTAAGGGCTTAAAAGTAAGCTCAAATAGGCCTTTTTGTCTGTTTGAATGCATTGATGTGTCAGATAGCTTATTTGCTTTTGTAAGCTTAATTTTCATTTTCTTGTGCTTATTTTTCATCTGCATTTGCTTATTGAGTGTTAGTTAGGTCTTAGTTTTCAGCTTGTTTGCATTCTAGTAGCTTTTCAAATCCAAAAAAGAAAAAAATAGCCATTTAACTTAAAAAAGCCAATCTGTCAACTTTTTGGCTTATTTATGTGCTTATTATTAAGTTTCATAAAAAAGTCCAAGTTTTAAAAGTGCTTATTTTTGTGTGTTTAACAAGTCCTAAAAGAAAATTTTTCAAAAAAAAAATTAAAAAGGGGAGAGGCACGCCTCTACAATCCTTTGCAAAATGACCCAGGCGGTTACAGTTGAAGCATGTGCGACAAGGCCCTCCGGGTGCATGGTAGGAGTTGCAGGTGGTACACTTGGGCCAAGCACCCGTATTCTCTCTTCCTACAGGGTTTGCGGTTGTAGCAAAAGCATTTCCAGTCCTAGTCCTCTTATTATCATCCCTACCATTCTTATCCTTGCTAGGTTCCCCCACATTTCCTCTTTTCTCAACCTTCTTAATTGATCCATTCCTAACAGCCTCATCGGTCAGTGCACCAGAAATCTGCACAGCCTTCTGCATAGTCTTTGGCTCCATTGCTGCCACCATCCCACGGATCTGTGGAGCAAGGCCATACACGTATCTCTCAATCTTCCTACTTTCTGGAGTCACTAAATGTGGAACTAACCTAGCCAACTCATGAAACCTATCAGTATACGCAGCATGGCCAGCCCCGACCATGGCGTGATTCCACAACTCAGTTTCTAACTTTTGCATCTCATGACTAGGACAAAACTCTTCTATCATCATAAACTTAAAGTCATTCCATGACATACTAACAGCAACTTCCTGGCTTAGCGTGCGGATCTGAGAGTTCCACCACGTTAAAGCCTTACCCACAAATGAACCAGCAGTGTATTTCACTTTTTGGTCAATACTACAACCACTCATATCCTGCACGGACTCCATTTTCTCAATCCATCGGGTAAGAACTACAACACCTCCCTTACCATCATATTCCTTAGGGTTACAAGCTAAGAACTCCTTATATGAACAACCTACCCGGTTGCCATTCACTAACACATTCCTAACATTCTCCTGAACATTCTCATTAACCACATTACCATTCTGATTTCCAACATTTCCTTGGTTACTAACCTGAGCCAACATGGCGGGTAAGAGGTTCTGCAATTGCTGGGCAATGATCGTTGAGAAGTCGGGTGCACCCCCATTGGCTCCCTCTACATTCCCATTGACTCCCTCTACACCCCCATTAGCTCCCAAACCCTGGTCATTTCCTTGACCATTCAATTCATCAACACGCTCATCATTACCTTCCCTAGGTCTTCTACCCCTTCCACCTCTACCAACCCGTTCACCCGTTCCCCCTCCTCGTGATTCGGCAACAGGCCGGCCAGCACTTCGGGTCATCACCCTTGGCGGCATTATCCACACGAGGGAGAACATGGGCAACGTTAGGTAAGTGGGAAGACTAATATATATAGAATATCTTACTATATATACCGATATACACATAACACCACCCTACGGTGTCAACATCGATTTGTGTGAACAACATTATCAAGTATGAGTGAGTTGTGATACGCTTATAACTACGTTGGCCACCGTACTTATATTCGCATCCTTTCCCATTCATATCCAATATTGAGCCCACCCATTTTAATGACTGACATAACTAAGGCACCAAACCGCGAACACACAAAGGCACACAGAAGCGGAACACCGCGCACATAGATCCTATACGCAACTAGACGATGGATCTTAGGTTATAGTCTAGGCCAAACCACCTAGTTCTCTATAACCTTGGCTCTGATTACCAATCTGTCACACCCCGACAATGGCGAAAACTCAGGAATGCAACATAATGATCAATCATAACACAAGATACAAAATAGAGAAAACTACATTGCATAAACTCCAAGTGCTATGAAGACCCCCGAATTAGCCGTGGCGGGTGGGTGGGCGGGCCGGCGAGAAAAACTCGAGTGATGTCCCAAATCGCAACTAAAAATCCACAATCTCTTATAATTATTCCAATGCCCTCACAGGGGACCATAATCCAAACTTAATCCAAAAACTAGAATCAAAACAACAAACAAGCAAGACTTCAAACGAAATTCCACTCGGGATACTTCTAAGTCTGCTATCAATCACCAAACTACTCTTCTTTCACTTCACCTGAAAATGATACTCGAAAACGTCAACAATAATGTTGGTGAGCTCGTAGGTTTGACCTTAAACCCAAAAGCTGTGCCAATATTTCAACAGTAGACAATAGTGCTATATGACAGTGAATATATGCAAACAACCTTAGCATCACCGCTAATCAATAACCATATGTCACTTACGCACCTAAAGGGCCTACCAGCTGGAGCACTAAAATTAGGGCAGGACCACACACAAACCTGGGTAGGCGTACCCATCCGCTCCAATAATCACACAAATACTAGGTAGGCGTACCCATCCGATCTAATAATCTCACAAACACTGGGTAGGCGTACCCATCCGATCCAAACAATCATGCATCACATAATATTCACATAGCAGTCATAAGCACATAACTTGTCCCAAAAACAAAACCACATTTCGCACAAATCAATTCAAAACATTTCAAAACACATTTGAGTATCATTTTCCCCCAACGGAAAAACCAGTAAAAAGTAGGGCTACGAGAACTCACCTCAAGCAAGTCTTTAGCAACCAAATCTCAATCACACAAGCAAATGCAACGATGCCCGCACACGACCTAGTCCAGTTAATGTCTCAATTTAAATCATCCAATTCCAAAACAATCTTCACGTTTGATGCATAGAGTTTTTGACGCGTTGTACAATTACCCAAAATAGTTTAGTGGCGTGATGGTTGACAACTTATTTCCACAATCATATCAATCTCATTCCCCGATAATACATACTTATACTATTTAGAGAAAATAGATAAGTAATATAAATAAATATTTATAATTATTAATTATAAATATATCTCGACAAGTCCATTCGGTACACCTTAGTCACTTCAAAATAATCATTATACGGTTGAAAATGAAACGTTTACTCATAATAAACACATTAGAGAAGTTTCGAGAAAAATTATATTTTTCGTCTTTTAGTGAATTTATTAAATAAATAAAATAATTAAATATTATTTTATTATTTAAAATCAAAAATCATGTTTTTAAGAAAATTTCTAAGTATAAACTTTTTACGAAATTTCGACATGACCCGTACGTTTATACAACGTTTTCCAAGGTTTAAAACCTTATTTTTCAACATTTTTCACAAATTCGACACTTTTCGACAAAATCCCAAAATCTCAATCTTTAACGCTTACCAACACGTTTTTCCTAAAATATCGTTCAATATCACTTCGTAAATACATTTCCACTTTCAAAAGTCCGTCAAAACTCTCATAACTACTAAATATCGCTTATTGGGCTTTAAGGCCCAACAAGGGTTCATTAAGACATTTATAAGTCCAAAATACGATCCAAGTCCAAAACCAAGGTCCATTTACATATATAAGTATATACTTATATGTAGAAAATAATCCGGACCACAATAAGCCCTCCCATTAAGCCACGGCTTAAATGGACTTATTGGGCCGTGAGCCCATATGCTCAAAATTACGTATATTAAGCTTAAAATAAGCTAGTAAGCTACGTATCGCATTTGGTTACTACCATAAGCCTCAAAAATAGTCCACAACATACGCCATAACACAAAAATAATCAAAATCACTTTCCTAGTGATTTTGGGAATCTACACGTGGCATATAAGCCTAAATAAGCCAAGAAATAGCTTAAAAATAAGCCCGAATAAGCCATACAAGCTACTATCAAAAATAAGCATTCTAGCATCATATATTATTCAACCATCACGACCACAACATCAAAACTACAAAAACCCTCTTTTTCCTTTTCTTTTTACACGAACCAAACACCCCCTTTTTCTTTCGTTTCGCTTCCAAAAATCAATTTTCACAACGATCAACTTGTACAACTAACATCTATGCATCAAAATAAACCCAAAAGGACAAACGAAATTTAAATTTGAAAACTTACAAGAAAATCTTCAAATTTGTAGATTTCGACACGAACCGGACAACCCAAACGTTGTTTAAATGAATAACCAAACACTAAAATCAACCCCAAATATTTATGTCTTCATGTTTTCTTGATCAAACTTCAAAAATTATAAGAGTGTGTATGTTGTAGGTGCGGACGAACACAAGAGAGAAGGGAGAGGATATTTTTTTGATTTTGACAAATGGAAAAAAAACTATTGTAAAACTAGGATAAGGAAAGCTCTTGAGTACAATTTGGACATGAGTTAGCAAAATTAACCACTTTCTCCTCTCTAGTCCCTTCTTTTGACCGGCCACAGTATCCCATAGGGTCTCAGGCTTTCTTTTCGTGTCGGGATCACTTAAATACTCGTAAAACTCAACCGTAAAATTTACCCCAAAGTTAATTAGCATTTTTATTCACTTTAAAAATACTTTTCCATTAACCTAGAGTATTTACACGACATATTTTCACTTTACACCCTTCAAAACTCATTTGGACATTAACAGACGTGTCAGACTCGTTTTTTGGCATTTCTCAAAATTCACGGGTCAAACCACCCGGAATACACATAACACAATAAAAAATGGGATTATTAATCACAATAAACCACAATTCATCACATATCTTATAAAATCACCACCGTCAACACGGTACAAAAATCTGAATAAACTAACAAAAGTCAAATAGTCAAAGAACTATAAATGAAATATTCAGAACACAAAAGGGCAAAGGTTACAACAATGGCGGAAACTATGGAGCAATACATGAGCAAGACCCGAGCTGACTATGGATCGGGGTTGCTAGGCCTAAAATTGAAGACAAAGATCACTTTGAACTAAAAGGCCAATTTCTTAAGGAGCTTCGAGAAAACACATTCAGCGGTTCGAATCATGAAGATGCGAACGAACACATTGAGAAAGTTCTCGAAATTGTTGACTTATTCCATGTTCCTAACATTACTCAAGATCAATTAATGCTCCGAGTCTTCCCTATATCCTTAACTGGAGCCGCAAGTCGTTGGCTAAGAAACGAACCAACTGGTTCGATTAAAACTTGGGAAGAACTTAAAACTAAGTTTTTGAACAAATACTGCCCACCTGCTCGAACTGCAAAGAAAATGGAGGAAATCAACAACTTTCAGCAAGAACCTGACGAAACCCTTTTTCAAGCATGGGAGCGCTTTAAAGAACTCTTGATGAAGTGTCCTCAACACTACTTAACTGAGATGCAGGAAGTGATTTTGTTCTATAATGGGTTGGAAGTTCCAACACGACAGATTCTTGATTCAAGAGGTGCAATACCAACTAAGACTGCTGCTGATGCAAAAGTGGCCATCCAAGAGATGGCAGAATACTCTCAAAAATGGCACAATGGAACATCTAAGACAAGAAGTACTAAAACTTCTGACGGATTAGCAGCTATACAAGCACAACTCAATAACCTTGGAAGAGAAATCAAGAAAGTGAATGAAAAAGTTTATGCTGCTCAAGTAGGATGTGAACAATGTAAAGGACCCCATTACACCAAAGATTGCCCAATCAAGGAAGAAGGGACAACCCTAGAAGAAGCTTACTACACGCAATTTGGTGGACCTTTTCAAGGAGGGGGATATAGAGCAGCAGCTCCGGGATTCTATCAAAGGAACAACGCAAATCCTTCGTACCAAGAACGAAGGCAATCTATGGAAGATACCCTGAGCAAGTTTATGAGTGAATCAACAAAGAGACACGAAGAAAACTCCAATTTGATTAAAGAAATCCGAGCTTCAACGGATGTGATGTTGGACGTTTTTCAAACGCGTTTCAAATAAACCCTCATATATATATATATATATATATATATATTATGATATATAAATAAAATAAAATTATATTATAATATAAATATGTGTGTGGTGTGTGTGTGTATGTATACTCAGCTATAGTACATACAAATTAATCCTTAGAAAGAAACAAAGTAATCAATACGGTTATCGTTTTTCCACGGTCGAGAGGTGAATGGAAATCTACTATCAAGATGTAATCGCGCTTGAGTTTGACATAAAAAGTTTTTGGTTTTGGTTTTAAACTATTTTTTTTAAACTAAAAATTAAACTAATATTAATTCTAAGATTTAAAACTACAAGGTTATACTAAAATTGATCTAAAAGATATAAATGACAAATATGCTTGCTAAGTGATGTGAAATGTTCTTTAAGGCGGGCAAGGTTTAACGAATTAAAATCCTTCGAAAACAAATTTCAAGAAATTAAATGACAAGTAAAGTAAAGTGCTTTTTTAAAATAAATGACAAGTATTTAAATTGCATTAAAAGTAAATGACGGTAAGTAAATTGGAAAATTCTAATGACTATTAATTTTTTAAACCTTTTTAAAACCGCACTTAAATTCCAAATCACTAATCACTTAGCAAGCACTAATGAACTACTCACTAATCATAACAAATAAACTAGCAACAATCATAAGATCAAACATAAACATTTTAAGCTAATAATTCTAAACTACTAGTATTAAAAAGGGAAAAAGGGTAACCGAATGAAGAACCGCAATGATATAAAACCACCCGATCTTACAAACTTAATAAACAAATAAGTTTATCACTTTAAAGCTTTTACTTTACTAATTAGCAAATAAAGGTGTCAACTTTATCTACTAATTATTTTCATAAAAACTATAAAGATCAAAACTTTATCTATTTATCAACCTTATAAGACCCTTAAGCTCCGGCCTTAGATGTAGAAGGATGGAATAAGAAATAAGACATGAAAAGTTAGAACAAAATAAGCTAATTAAAAGATGAAAACTTTAGATCTAAATCCACCCAAAACTAAGGTGTTCAATCAAGTGAACTCGGATCGGGTTATTTAAGGGAGTTTAGGTCTAAGAAATATAAGCTAGGAATTAAAAACAGCAACAATTTTATGCTAGAAAAATAAGCTAAAAAAATGTAAATCTATTATTTTTAGATTAATCTCACGGATGACCAGGTGTTCAATCAAGTGAACTGGCAGGGTTATATTTAAGGTTTAGGCCCCCCCCGCCTACCCATCTTAAAAAATTAATAAGCTATAAAATAAGCACTCGAAAATAAGCTAAAATAAGCTCACTCGAAAAGCTCTAAATCAAAAACAATATAAAATAAGCTAGTCTAAATAAGCTATGAAAGTAGCTTATTAGAATATAAGCTTAAGAGATGGGATCCAAAAATAAGCTATAAGCATGAACTTATTTGGAAATAAGCTAAAAAGAAATAAGAAAAAGACAAGAGAATAAGCAAAAAATAATAAGCTAAAAAAAACAAACCTTTGAAATAAACTTCTTCATTAATAAGCTCAAGAGTTACAATAAGCTAGATCCAATAAGCTTCAATAAGCTTTTACAATAAGCCCAAATTAAACTATATTATTCTACTCCTAACACTACAACTAAAAAAAATAAACTTAAAAAAACACACACTAAAAAAATCACTCTCTAAAAATTCTCTCTCTAAAATCTAACACTAAAATCTAAAATAATCCCCCAATGCTACCAGCTGCTGTCTTTTATAGCCCAAATTGGGTGAGGGTATTTTTGTCTTTTCAGGTACACAGCCACTCATAATCCAGATCTGGGGGGTATTTTGGTCTTTTTGCACTCCACCAACCGCCTCATTATTGCCCATGATTGGCACACGCCTACCTCGGACTGACTGCTACAGAACCTTGGACTGACACACGCCAGTGCCACGTGTCACCATCTGATTGGTCTAGCCGCCACCTGAACAGTACCTCGTACTGACGTGTACAGTACCTGGTACTGACGTGTACAGTACCTCGTACCTCGTACCTGCCACCTGCACAATCTGACACACAATCATTAGAAGCGCCACGTGTCACCACCTGAGTGGTGCCACGTGGCGTAGACACTGTTCACACCGTCGCCGGTCAACCTCCGGTCAACCGCCGCCGGACCACCGGTCAACGGTGGTCAACGACGGTGGTCAACGGTGGTCAACGACGGTCATCACCGCCGGACCACCGGTCAACGGCGGTGGTCAATGACGGTCAACAGCACCGGTCAACCACCGCTGGACCACCGCCGGACCACCGGTCAACCACCGCTGGACCACCGGTCAATGGTGGTTGACCGCCAGTCAAGGCGGGTCAACAGTTGGGCCGGGTTAGTATTGGGCCGGGTCAAGTTTGGATCGGGTCTGGGTTCGGGTCTGGATCGGGTCCGGGTCGGGTCTGGATCGGGTCCGGATCGGGTCTGGATCGGGTCCGGGTCGTGAGGGGAATAATCCCCTATGCAGGATCGAACTAGGGACCTTAGGGTCATGGTTTTAAGCAACGACAAGGAACCAACTGCGCTAGGCAGTGGTTCTATAATATATATACAAAACATTTTATATATCCCATGTTTGGCCCAGTTCATATATTTAGTATTAAAGGTTCAAACAGGGAGGAAAAAGGTTCAAAATAAAAAGGGTAAAATATGAAAGGCCGGTACCGTTGGACTCGTTTTTTCGTGCTCTTTCCAATGGTGTGATCGAGGAATATTCACGACTTCGTTTTTATTAAACCTCGATATTATAAACGTTGGAGCAAAATCTGTCATCGAAAGTCACCCGAATTTTACCGTTTTTGCTTCGTTTTCAATCCTTTTTACCTGTAAGACATAAAAACACAATACAAACATATTTGCAACATAATTATCTATATTTTAATGTTTTTAGTCCTTTTATAGTGTTTTACGGGGTACGAAATATGTATATTTTAGCCAATATCAAATCCCCCCACACTAAACCATTGCTGGTCCCTCACGCAATGTAAATAAAACAATACCCAAAAATAAATAACTTTATCCCCTTTTAACTTATGACCCCCTCACAATTCAAACCATGCCAGTAATCGGTCCATCAAAAGGTTCAAAAATCATCTAATTCGCAAGCACCCCCGTTTTAACCACTTATTAAATAACTAAAATTAAGATAACAATTTCTATAGAATTTATTTTAAAAGGCTTAAGAATAGGAGTTCGTCATCCTTGACTTTTCACAATCCCCAAACTAAGCTTAAAACGAAATCACTGCTAAGTACAAGTTAGGATGCTAACACTACTCATATTTGTAACTTGTAAACTTTTCACTCCCGGCCAATTTTATAATTTTATTTATAGTGGAATGGCTATTTTCGAATGTCCAACCATGGATCAAATTATGACAAAAAACTATGTTTCACGTTCTCACCCGAGAAGATTGATTTTGATAGGCGAGTCATCCTCATGTAGCGATTTTCGTTTCTCGGCCACATCCCAACCTCATCGGGCTAAGTGGACGGGCTTTTTTGACGCCTACGGAGACTAGTATCGGGACTCACGGACCTTCGGTTTCAAAATCTCTAAGGTTTTCCGTTTACACATATCTTATTTGAAAAATCATAATCGTAAAACGAATTAGTCTTAGTTCAAAAGCATATTTGAATTTAATAAAAATAATTTTCCACTTACTAAGCAACATAAACTATTAAACCTCGGTCCTTTAGAATGCTACAACATCGGTCACGCCTCCGACACGATGTAGCAAACATATTTCGACCTTTGATTATAATCATTATATATATTTTTTTTTTCATAATTTTTTTTTTGCTACAATCATAATATATCACCGGTGCCTTTTTTCTCGAAGCCACATCGATAGCGAGTCGACAAGAGGTTATTCTACTTATTATGACACCGGCCCCCACCCACCACTTATATGAAGGACTTCAACCATCAGGACGCTGGCCTCGACACGATGAAGTAATCTGGCGAAGATATTTATTCTATTTATTAATTATTTATTTATTTATTTGCAACATTAATCGAAGAGAAATTACATTTTTAGGAAATTTAAATATAAATTTGAACTAAGACTAAATTTATTGATATCGACTACATTCTTTATTCAAAAATAGTTTGAATTTAAGTCTAATTTTCAACAGATAGCACGTTTATTAGTCAAATTAGACGCTTACGGAGGAAAAGCGACAAATACATACCTGAGATCTTAAGATTTCCAAAAATCCTTGTTTAGCATCCAACTTCTACTTAACACTATCATTTTTCGTTTTTGCAAAATTTTTTAAATTAGCAACGCTTAAGTTAAAAGCTTAAGGGGAAGGCAAGCTAGGAGGTTTTAAACTCGGTCAAATCAAAAGCTACCTAATTCTACGGGCCTACTTATTACTATATATTTATATTTTAATCATTTTTTTATTTTTATTATTTTTTTTTTTCATAATAAAACAATAAAATTTAAAATTTTGGTCAAAACGGGGTTGCGCGGGACACAGCAAGGCACAGGTATGATCACATTTCGATAGAAATCCCCCCCACACTTAGAATGGAACATTGGCCTCAATGTTCAAAAATATCGGGTTTTACCCCCACACTTAGGAACGAAAAAGGCAAATGCAAAAAATTCCAAGTGTGAAAAGGGAAGCACAATAATATTCATGATCAGGATTAAGGATTTCAAAATAAGCAAAGATCGAAGACCGGACGATTGGAGGATTGAAAACGAGCACGGGTCTTCATGATCTTGAGGAATCCTGCAAAAAACGATACCACAAACCAAAGAAAAAACACGCCCCCACACTAGGGCTATAAAATCACACGCTTATTTATTAAGAAAAGAAAATAAAAAGAAGAAAAGACACGGGTTGCCTCCCGAGAAGCGCTTATTTTTGTTAACCGAGTCTTGAGCCTGACTCGATCCCCCACACTTGAGCTTGGTCAAGGAGGATAGAAATGGAGATACGGGACATCCAAGTGAGGAATGTCCCCTCCAGAAATCATCATCGGGCTTTCAGAAAAATCAAAAGTGATTTTGGCCCGATGAGATAAGAAAGGAGAAGAGAAAATACCAGGTTTGAACACTTTGTCCTCGTTTTCGGATGAAAACGGGAGCAAAAGGTCAAACACTGGACAAAGGGTGGGTTGGGTGGGTAAAAGATTAGGCATAAGAACATCATGTTCAGAAATGTCACCCACCACTTTCTTAGTAACAACGCCCGCATCGGGTTCAAAATTAAAGCAAATCTCAACATCCGGTGGTTCCGGAGGAGGACGGGGAAGAGATGGATCATCAAAATGATCAAGAGAAAATGACTCATTTTCGGGAAGGGGAGGGGAGTCATTGCTAAGCAATTCTTCAAGAAAACGAATATCCCCTTCCGAGTCATAGTCGTCGATCTCAATGCCCGGTGGCATCGAGTCATCGGAAGCAAGAAATAAGTCGATCTCCTCCATAAGAGAGTCACTATCCTCAATGGGGATAGGAGACGGAAAGAGAGACTCGATTGTAGCATCAGAATATTCAGAATTAGATTCTTCCGGAGGTCGAGGAAGAGAAAATTCATCAAAAATAGAATCGATCTTTGTAGAATCAATCGGAGAGTCACGATTTAGTAGAGATTCTAAAAGATCCGATTCGGCGTTAAAGCAAGGTTTATCAATTCCCGGTGGAATTGGAATGTCAACATCTAAATCCTTTTGATTAGGAAGAATTTTCTCATTAGTGATAATTTCATCGTCAAGATCGTAAAGAGGATTGGAGAAATATTTAAATTCATCCTTTTGAATTTCCTCTTCGGATAATGACTCATCATCACTAGAGAAATCGTCGTTAGAATCGAAAAGAGGATTATCGAAAGTCGAAAAAGTCGAAGAAGATTCATCACCAACGGGCACATCACACTCACTTTCACCATCGGATAAATCCGCGGACTCACTTGGGGTAGGGACAAGGTCTTCAACACTAGACTTGATTGTGTTAGCCGATTCCGTTACCGGAATAGTGTCGAGATGCTCATCCTCCATTATGAGAGAGTCCGGAATGGGTAAGTCGGGTGTGATTGCGGAAGACCTAATTAAATGACATTCCCTTAATTTTTATTTTTCATCATACATGGAGGCATCCAAAGTGTTGAACTATTAAATCCAACTATTTTGATAATCATCCACATTCACCGTCGGAAATAACGTCAGACTTCATCTTGGGATTGGAAATAGGTCTTTAAACACTAGATTAGTGAACCTTTTTGTCCCTGTGTCAAGGGCCTTTATCTTCCATTCTTAGAGAGTTAACGGTTTTCACATTTGGAGTGACGGGTGGAATAAAATCCGATAAAGGAATACGTTTAGTAGAAACTGTGAAATTACTTAAAGTCGGATCAATTCGTGATTTCCTTGAACGAATAGAAGCTTGAGGAATAGATTTTTCTTCGATATTTAAGCACTCTTGACTTTTACGTTTAGCTTCTAACTCTACTGCCTCCTTTTCTATGGCGATTCGTTTCTCAATTCTTCTTGCTCCGGCTCTTCTTGAAAACATTCCATTTCTATTGTTGAATTTGATCATTTCTTGCAAATTTGCATCGTTTCTCTCATGTACAATCGAATTCGTTCCTTAATTGTCCATTGTCGTTATATCTCTTCGGCTTGTGTACATGATAATCCATATGATATCACACAATTTTCGCCAAATTGGCTCACCATGATGCACAAAATTGATGTACATGAAGGAATCGTCATGTAAATCACCACAAATGGTACAACAAATATATTGACATTCATTTTGTAAATCATATGGTTCATAATTATTACTAAAGTTTTGATTGTTACACGGTTCCGGTTCAAAATTAAACGGGACACGTGATGGACAATCGAAACCGTCGTAATGATTGTTACCACAATTATTACAAAAATATGTCGAATATTGTTGATGTGGGTCGGAAAAATTCGGAGAGTTGTCGAAAGAATTCGGATTACATCGTGGACAAAATGAACCGACAAATGGCTCTCCACACTCGTAGCAAGGTTTAAAAAATGACATGTCGAAGAATTAAACAATTTAGAGGATAAGAAGAAAGAATTAAACGGATTTTAGGTTACGGAGATTATTTTTGGGGTTTTATATTTATTTTAAAGAAAATTTAATTTTTTTTAACAATTTATTTTAAACGGATACACGGAAGACAACTTAAAACCAAATAATCAACTTACTTCACGGTAGCTCTCAAAAATTGCTTTTCAAGGTGAGCCGTACTTCGTAAGTGACACAAATGGTAAGTTTTTGAATCTTTGGTTCGATTTGGGAACTTTTCAAGTTCACCGGAACTTATTTATGATAATACCTCAATTGAAGGTATTATATGTTGGTGTTCTTTTACCAACTTTGTTTATTTTATTTCTTTTTTAAAGGACAATTTTTTTATATTTTTGATTTTTTTATTTTTTTATATTTTTATATATATATATATATATATATATATATATATATATTTTAAATGGAAATAAAAATATTTTTGGATTTTTATATTTTTATAAGAACGAAAATAAACTTTCCGAAGAAAGGATCTTCAAGGCTCGAACACGAACAATCCCGTAAAAATCGCTACACCTCTCCCCGGCAGCGGCGCCAAAAATTGATCCGTCCGAATCAATACGTATAAAATATATATATAATATATAAGTACGTACTAATAAGGATAGGCCAATAATAGTATAGTAAGTATTTTCCGTCGGGTTCAAGAAAATCGCTTTTAACCAAAGCAATTATCAAAAACCTCCCGGGTCGTTTCCTCGGCGAGAAGTGAATGGAAATCTACGTTCAAGTTGTAAATCGAGCTTGAGAATACTAAAAGTTTTGTGGGTTTGGTTTTTAAATCTTACTGAAAAGGGACAAACCATAAAAAGGGAAACTAAACTTTTGAATTTAAACTATATTTAAAACTAATATAATTTTAAGATAAAAACTACAAGATTATAATAAATTGATCTAAAGATATAAATGACGAAAATGCTTGTAGTGACGTGAAATGTTTCATTAAAGTCGGGTTTAGGTTTAATGAATTAAAATCCTTCGAAAATCAAGTTTTAAGAAAATTCAAATGACAAGTAAAGTTTAAAATGCTTTTTAGAAAATAAATGGGCAAGTATTTAAAATTGCATTAAAATTAACATGACTTGTATGTAAATTGGAAAATTCTAATGACTATTAATTTTTTAAACCTTTTTAAACCCGCACCTAAATTCCAAATCACTAATCACTTAGCAAGCACAAGTAAACTACTCACTAATCATAACAAATAAACTAGCAACAATCATAAGATCAAACATAAACATTTTTAGCTAATAATTCTAAACTACTAGTATTAAAAAGGGAGAAAACAGGTAACGATGAAAGACCGCAATGATATAAAACCACCCGATCTTACAAACTTAATAAACAAATAAGTTTATCACTTTAAAGCTTTTACTTTACTAATTAGCGAATAAATGTGTCAACTTTATCTACTAATTATTTTCATAAAAACTATAAAGATCAAAACTTTATCTATTTATTAACTTTAAGACCCTTAAGCTCGGCCTTAGATGTAGGAAGGATGGAAAAGAAATAAGACATGAAAAGTTATAACAAAATAAGCTAATTAAAAAGATGAAAACTTTAGACTCTAAATCCACCCGAAAGTAAGGTGTTCAATCAATGTGAAACTCGTGATCGGTTATTTAAGGATTTAGATCTAAGGAAAAATAAGGCTAGAATTAAAATGCAACAATTTTATGCTAGAAAATAAGCTAAAAATGTAAGATCTATTATTTTTAGATTAATCTAACCGAAACCAAGGTTGTTCAATCAAGTGAACTCGATGAGGGTATATTTAAGGATTAGATCTAAAAACAATAAGCTAGAAAAATAAGCACTCGAAAATAAGCTAAAATAAGCTCACTCGAAAAGCTCTAAATCAAAAACAATATAAAATAAGCTAGTCTAAATAAGCTATTAAAGTAGCTTATTAGAATATAAGCTTAAGAGATGGGATCCAAAAAATAAGCTATAAGCATGAGCTTATTTGAAAATAAGCTAAAAAGAAATAAGAAAAAGACAAGAGAATAAGCAAAAAATAATAAGCTAAAAAAAACAAACCTTTGAAATAAACTTCTTCATTAATAAGCTCAAGAGTTACAATAAGCTAGATCCAATAAGCTTTTACAATAAGCCCAAAATAAACTAATTTATTCTACTCCTAAAACTAACACTACAACTAAAAAAATAAACTTAAAAAAATACACACACTAAAAATCTCCCTAAAATCTAACACCCCATCTAAATTCTGCGTGCTCATTTATATAGCCTCCAAGTGGGAGGGGTAATTTCGTCATTTCAGGTACACAGCCACTCATAATCCAGATCTGGGGGGTATTTTGGTCTTTTTGCACTCCACCAACCGCCTCATTATTGCCCATGATTGGCACACGCCTACCTCGGACTGACTGCTACAGTACCTTGGACTGACACACGCCAGTGCCACGTGTCACCATCTGATTGGTCCAGCCGCCACCTGAACAGTACCTCGTACTGACGTGTACAGTACCTGGTACTGACGTGTACAGTACCTCGTACCTCGTACCTGCCACCTGCACAATCTGACACACAATCATTAGAAGCGCCACGTGTCACCACCTGAGTGGTGCCACGTGGCATTTTTACTGTTCCCTACCGTCGCCGGTCAACCGGCGGGTCATGGCCGGGTCAGGTCTGGTCATGGGCCGGGTTATGGACCAGGTCTGGATCGGGTCCGGGTCGGGTCTGGATCGGGTCCGGGTCGGGTCGGGTCGGGTCGTGAGGGGGAAAA